>PVKE010000936.1:44775-71045 GCA_004027555.1 Craseonycteris thonglongyai | reverse complement strand
ATCTACTTCAATCTACTTACACCTGAAGTTTGCTCTACAGCATTGTCCAAAATGGCAACAAAGAACTGAGTCCCACTGGTGACTTTCAAGACTTTCTCTTGAAACTTTCTTCCCTTGGTTCATCCTCTAGAGCAGGATTCAGCTAATTATGAGCTGCAGGCTAAATAGGAACTGCCACTGTGAGCTAAACATACTGTGAGCTAAAACTGGTTTTGGCATTCTTTAATGGTCGAAAATAATCAAAAAAAGAATAGTACTTTATGACACATAAAGATTACATGGAATTTACATTTCAATGTCTGTAGATAAGGTTTTACTGGGACACAGACACGTTTATTCATTTATGTATTTGTTTATGGTTGCTTTTGTGCTATAATGGCAGAGTTGAGTAGTTATGACAGAGACCTTATGTGGTGCAATCATTGCTTCACACTGCTGCTCGCCACTGTGAATCACACTAGCATAGTTATAACTTGACAGTGTTTCAAGTACCTTATGTATCTCTGTATCTGTGATCATTTTTTTATTGCCAGTGCATACCCATCATGTCAAAACAAGAAAAGCAGACTTCAAACATCATGCTTCTAAGGCACAGTGGAGAGTGGACTATTTTGATCAAATTAGATGGAAAAGCATTGGGTTTATTATGCAGTGACATTATGTGGCTGTGCTAAAAGAATACAATATATGTTGACATTACCAAGCAAAGCACTGATCACAATATTCCCAACTCACAGGAGAGAAATGGTCAGGAAATTTTGAAAATTTAAAATGGGATATCTCATCACAGCAAAATTTCTTCACAAAAAATAAAAAATGAATATAAGGCTTCAATTTAAGTAAGTTTTCTACTGGCTCATTTGTTAGACAAGCAAGGAAAGCCACTTACTGATAGTGAATTCATCAAATCATGTTTAATAGCAGCAGCTAAAGAAATGTATCCAGAAAAAAACAAACTTGTTGAAAACTAGTAGCCCTTTGGTGTGAAGAGTTGTTCTAAGAGTTGAGGACATTGGGAGCAATATCAATAGTCAATTTTAAAAGGCAAATTATTTTGAGTGGTTTTCCTTAGCTCTTGATAGGTCAACAGATGTTAACTGATAACTGTTCAGTTATTGATTATTTGAGGAGTCAATACTGAGTTTAACATGACTGAAGAATCGTATGAATATTCCAACTTGCCCTCCCACAAAGCAGTTCAATGGCTTAGAAATGGTAGTTTTTATTGCAGTTTTCTGAGCTCAATAGAGAATGAAATTTTTCTGAAAGAACTACCCTCAACTACTGTTATTTAACACTAAATAAAAAGCTTCTTATTAACTTTTTGCTGTAGAAAATTAACTTTTGCTGCAGACTTGGTGATGTTTCTTAATAAACCTAAAATTAAAAGGCAAAATAGTGCTTACTAGTATGTGCAAAACTTATAGAATGGTAAAGTCCTTCTGATGACAACTAATGATATTTTAATCCCAAGTCATATCAAGTTGCTTTATACACAGATATGTTTTCTGAGCTTTATGCAAGTACAAAGAAATTCCCATATTTCAAAATCTATTTAACTGCAACTTAATGAGTTTCTACCTTAATTTTCAATCTAAAGTGATTAATCTGCAATGTAATGACATGCTAAAAGTCAACTATGAAGAGAAAAGTACTTTCTCTCTTCCTGGTCACTTAATCATTACTGCAGAAAGTCATAAAAATTTCTTGACTTTCTTCTCTATTGTTTTTTTCTGATTGCTTTATGCTAGAATTGATACCTTTCTTCTTATAATCTCCCAGAAAATGTTTGAACTTATAAAACACCTAATGTACATGAGAACCACCTAAAAGTCTTCCTGTAAACCCTACAAGCAGACATTCTGATTTTGTAGGTGGTCTCAGACCATTTTAAAAGAAGTACTGACACAGAACATACCACACTGCAATTTGTATTATAATTTTTATGCACGGTTTTAACTTCTTTGTAAACTTCTGGAGGTCAGGGACTATTTTAGAAATTAATTTCCTAGTCTTCCTTTCTACCTCACATTTAGTAGGTACTCCAAAGATGTATAATAGTAATAGGAAGGAAGGGAGGAAAGGAGGGAGGAATGGAGGGAGGGAAGGAGGAAGGGTGAGCAGAGGGAGATTAATTAATGTCATACCAGTTTTTTCCTGATAAGCAGCATTATCAGCCAGAGAGTTTCCATAAGGTGGTCTTGCGGTCTTGCTATACTTGTTTTTATTTTTTCCATAATAGTTGCTGATGATTATGTTTTGATCAGCACCTACAAAATGAATAAAATTATCAATGATTATTCAAGAGCAGGGGCAGAGAGCATCTAAGAAAACGCTCCTTTCTATACAAACCTCTCTTTTCTCCTTGCTCTAGTACACAAAATTGGAAGGAAAGATAGGAAGAGTGATAAAATTTAGTGGCTAGGTCAAAGAATAAAAAAACAGAAACAGAAGGGGAGGCAACCAAAATCATTATCTACTGCACTCTCTCCAAGCCAAGAAATTAATGCTAACATGAACAGGGATCAACTTGAGGTCCTACACATATCATACCCCTAGGATATTTTCCACCTTTCCTTCTCTTCCCAATACACATAGCTTTATATCTGCTCTGTTCTTAAGCAGGGGCATACTTCATCTTTCAGTATTATAACTGGGGTTATATGTGATATATATATTATGACTATAGCATCATAACTGGGGTTCTCAAAGCTCTAGAGCGGGGGTGGCGAACCTATGGCACACGTACCCAAAGTGGCACGCGGAGCAATTATTTCGGCATGTGGCATTATTGTTTTTTGTTATAAAAACATCCTATGCCTCTTATAGACATAAAAATAATCGATACCTCTATCTCACTCGATGGGTTGGCACGCGAGTCAAAGCGAGTATACTCTTTATTTCATAAACTTTGGTACTCAATCGCCAAAAGGTTCACCACCCCTGCCTAGAGTAACTATTTTCAGAGTGTTGGTTTCATTCAAGAATTTAGAGAAAAATTGTTTAAAATTTTTGTCCCTTAAAAAAGGGTTTCATGACACATGTACACAAAAAATCAGCAAAATTCAGCTTTTCCATGTCAAACTTGTGTTTTTCTTGAATGCATACTGTAGAGTAGAATTTTTTTTTAAATTAGTTTTTGTTGTTTTGACAGAGAGAGGGGGTGGGGCGGGGAGAGAAGGGGGAGGGCCCAGAGCAATCTCCATAGTTGCACATCATTGGTTTTCTACATAGTTTCATTCCACAGGTGGGCTCGGGCTGTGCAGGGAAGGAACTGGGCTGGGGGCCTCCCACATGGAGCTTGCCCAGGTGAGAATGGAACTGGGGGCATACCCCAGTTCAGCATATGGGTTCACACAGGCCAGAGCCAGGATTCGATCCTCCAACTTGGGGCTGCAAGACAAGTGCTCAACCCACTGAGTCATCCTGGTATCCCTAGAGTAGAAAAATTTTATGTGTACAGAATGATTGAAAACTCTGATATGTTTTTGGTGTAATTGGGGAACTCACTGATACTAGCTCTGGAGTCTCTTTAAGTGAATGCTCAGATGACCTCGAACAAAACTGTTCCACTGGAATTCTCCTTAATAGCTAACAAAAGACTAAAGAGAACCTCTTGTGCAAAGACTTATCCTCTGGGTCTTCTTTGAAGGTATGAGATTCCTTAGCCACCCGGAAGTCTGTGGACTGACTGGCATGCCCCAATCTCCCACCATGATTAGGATTGGATGGCAGGACAAGCACACTAAGGGATTCCTTACCATCCATATAATGGTGACTTCTCAAACATACTGTACTGGCAAGTTAGGCTAACTTGAAAATCGTTATTGATATTCAGGTAATGTTACCAGGGATAAGTTAGACTGGACCAACAGAACACCATATTTAGGGTACTTGTGTTCTAAGAACTCAATGGGAAATTCCCCAGGAGTTCTCATTCTTTTACCTTAATCTTTCCTAAAGGACCAAAGTGCTTATTAAACTAGTAAGAAAATGCCTACAAACATATTCAAGATGCAATACTCTGGAAGGGGCAGGTAAATAACCATATTGCATGTCTAACATGCAATATTAGAAGCTCACTTTCCCTCAGTGGATCAGTGTCTGGTGCTCTGGTTTTTGCCAAAGGCTTAACAGAAGGCATGTAGACACATGTCACACTTCTTGCAATGCCACAAGCCATTGAGGTGTGGTTTTTAGAGAGCAACAGCCTACAGTGTACTTGTATGGACAACTTAGTGGAATACACACCTCTGTCTACAAACAAGAAAGATAATCAGGATCAGGATGTGGATAGCCACAAATTAAAGAACACTTATTACTCTGCTCAAAAAAACAACTCCAGAAGTGGAAGTGGCAAGTTATTTTAGTGTGAGAATCTGAATTTAGAGAATCAGGTAAGTAGTCAGGAAGGCCTCACATGAAAAGAGCAGCAGGGATGAGTTTCTATCATTGTGGAAAGTTCTTACAAGAAAATAATTGAAAAACCTTCTATACCCAGCAGAGCTTTGGGAACTTGGAGATATATTTATGAAAATATCTGAGGTCACCTAATGAAAAAGATATACACTACTTACCAAACCCACAGATATTTCCTGCTACATTCAGTTTCTGTGGCTACAATGTCCAAAGCAATCTGCAAGCAAGATGGCAAAATAAACACAACAAAAATGTATTCTCTTTTCTACTTAAATGAACACCCAGAACTACACTCGTACACAGTACAATATGGAGCAGTTTACTGTTCTGAGCACTTGTTTTGCTTTGGCTTCAGTCAGTCCCTCTGGAATTTACTTATATAGGGTTCCATCCCAGGTTCTTCCTTAGGCTCCTCAGTGCAGAGATGGCTACTTGAATAAACTCAGAGAAAACTGCTATTCTGTTATTAACATATAGAGTCAACTCAATTTTCCACTTGCAGATGGATCACCCTGAGGTCATTTATAAACTTAACTATCTCATCATATAGAATTTTTATCTATATGCTCAAGTTCACATGGTCAAAGGTGATAAAGGCAAAAATCCACATCTAACACCCAGTCCAAAGCAACTACCATACTGTCTCTAACAAAATGAACTATCAGCTGCTAAATGTGCCTTCAGAACTAGCCACTGAATGAGGTCTGTATTATAGAGGACAGGTATCACACAGCTAAATAAAATAATTGGTAAAACCTGTAAGAAGAACCAGAAACAGTCCTATAGTTTTCGCAGTGGATTACGAGTAGTTCTTTAAAAATAAAAAAGAGGAGCCATTACGCTTAGTGTAATAAAATTTAAAATTACTCTAGCACTCCTTTTTTTCCTGTGACCTCATTCTTTTTCTCAATCAATTCTGAGACAGAACTTGCAGTTCTGAGTAAAATTAGCCAATTTGGATGGGTATGTTTAGAAATTACCTTGCTACTCAAGTATAGTGCATGGATGATGGATGGATGATAGCATGGATATCATTTAGGAGTATGGAAGAGGTGCAGATTCGTAGGCCACATTCTCACCTCAGATTTGTTGAATCAGAATCTCTACATTTTAGCAAGATTTGTTGGGATGGCTCAGCGGGTTGAGCGCTCGTCTAATAGCCCCAGGGTCTGAGGATCGAATCCTGGCCCATGTGGACCCACTCCCCCATCTCTGTCCTCACCCACCCACCCACTCTGTCTCTCTCTCTCTCTTTCTGTCAAAAACAGTAAGATAAATCTTAAAAACAAAAAAAGATTTCCCAAGTAATTCAAGTACAGTTACATTTGAGAAACATTATGTTAATATTACACATACAAGGGCTGTCTGGAAAGTATCCAGCCATGTAACTATTCTCATTATATTGACAATGGATGGATTTTTCCCAGACAGCCCTTAATATCTGCAGATGTGTGTGAATATTATTCTGAAAAGTAGTGTCATACTAGTATGTTCACTAACAAACAAAAAAACTACAAGGTGTGCTTTAGTAAGTGAATAGTGTGAAATGACAGAGCTAATCAGTAGGTGAAAAGATGTGAAAGTCAAAATATGAGGTGCCTGAGCTATGATTTAAATATGCAGCCAGTGTTGGGAACCACTGAGTTCTCAAACGTCTTATTCTATAGATGAGGAAATTAGGGATTTAATTTAAATGATACCAATATAGCATATTTAAGTACTCATAAATAAGTATGTAATGATTTGTAAAGCTGAAACTTGTTGAACAAGTGAAGCTTAACAGGAAAATTGCGTACTATTTCTTTCTCTCCCTTCCCCGCCCTCCCCCCTTCTTTTTAGGAACTAAAAAGGTCTTCTTTACCCCTGGCTTTAACTCTGTGAACATGGGTTAACCTTCCTAACCTTTCCTTTGAAGAATTACCAGCCAACTATTTACTTACTTACAGGAGCTAACACAGGCAAGTTTCAAAAGAATAAACCTTGAAATAACATAGTTGACTCCCACTTTTTAACTTTAACAGAACTTTAGCATACATTCAAATAGTTAGAAGAGCTATTTATGCAGCTAACAAAATTAAAGACCAAACAAGGGTTAAAATCTGAGAGGCAAACAGATGCTAAGGTGATTTTTTAAATGGCTGTACCTTCTTTGACATACCTCCCGCCAAGAGTGGGGTCTATCCTCCCCACTCCTGCCCCGACACTAAGCAGGCTTGTGCTTGCTCTAATCAACAGAGCAGGGCTAAGCAAGCCTTTTCTGTGGAGCCAAACAGTAAATATCTTAGGCTTTGTAGACCATATGGTCTCTGTGGCAACTACTCAACTCTGCATTATAGCATGAAAACAGTCATAGATGAATAATATAAATGGACATGGCTGTATTCCATTAACATCAATTTACAAAGACAGTGACAGGCTGGGATTTAGCATAAGGCCATAGCTTACTGATCCCTGCAATAGAGTATAGAAGAACTGATGCTACAGGACTTCTGACACTAGGTCATAAAAGGCAACACAGCTTCCACCTGGGTCCCTAGAACACACTCTCAGGAAGCTCTCTCTTGGAACTTAGCTATCATGTTGTGAGAACTGCAGGCCAGAGAGGTTCTCTGATCAACAGCCCCAGCTGAGCCCAGCCTCCATGTTACCTCAGCCAAGATGCCAGCACGAGTGAAGAAACTTCCAGGTGATTGCAGTTTCAAGTCACCCCTCAGCACTGAGTCTTCCTGGCTGAGGCCATGGTCTTAGTGGAGCAGAGACAAAACATCCACACCATGTTCAATCTGAATTCTGTGAGAATGAAAGAACTGTTGCTGTTTTCACATGGCTCAGTTTGGAGGTGGTTTATTATGCAGCAATAGATAAATAGGACAGAGGCTGATTAAAAAGAATTTCAAGAGCACACATGGAAGGCTAAAAATCTCAGATAAGAAAGCAGGAGCTAAAAAAATTCCATTAAAAAATTTATGCTATTAAAAAAAACCCACTTATGCTTGTAAGTCATAAATTAAAAAAAAAAAACAACTTGTAATGTCTTGTCAATATGAGTAATATAAAAATTCTGAAGTAATATATGAAACATATAGTTGCCAATCAATTTGAGATTGTTTCATTACAGTGGCTTTATGACTGATAACAAATCTAGTCATTACAGATTTACTTGATTGAAAATAGTAAGCAATTAGGATCAGCTAGTTTAGTCCAATTGGCCAAACCAGTTTCTGGGTATGTGTAGAATGCCGGCTTATTGCTCAACTATGCTATGATTTCAGACACCTTGTAGGTAATAGTAAGCAAAATTTATGAAGCTAGTCTATACTAGAAAAGCTTTCTAACTTTAAGGTATGATCTATACCAGACATGTCCAACCTGTGGCTCAGTTTGGCTTTGAATGAGGCCCAACAAATTCTGAAAACATTATGAGATTTTATTTGTGACCTACTTTTAGCTCATCTCAGCTATCATTAGTGTTAGTATATTTTATGTGTGGCCTAAGACAATTTTCCTTCCAATGGGGTCCAGGGAAGCCAAAAGGTTGGACACTGCTGATCTATGCTATTAGTTACATGTAAATTATTATAAAATCTACCCTACTAGATATTCATTAATGCTGAACTTAGGGAAATTATTGGTCAACAATTTAGCTATGTGTTTAAACTTCCCTACTGAACAAGCAAGGCCCTGGAGCACCATAACTATTCTGGGGTTCTGGAAGGCTCTGTTGGATATGGGACTGTGTCAGGAATACTTCAGAGTTCAGGTGGAAGCAAATTTGAAAGCAATACTCTGAGGCACAAATAAAATCAAATCTGACACAGAAGAGAAAAAAAAACAAACAAAAAACAGGCATGAGATATGGGTACAATTTAACCCATCAACACAGAGTGAGCATTTATAAGAGAGTAAAAATTCGTCAGAGATACTTCAAGAGGTACTGGAGTATATATGCAGGAACTTTCTCTAAAGAAGTAAAATGGTTCTGAGACCAATTCCAACAAGTGTTTAAGAGTTTTCCCCCATACCACCATGCTGGATGTCCTACAATTCAACTCAATTCTGGCACTACCTGGAGATAGCAACTCATTCCAAATATAAAGGGCTCAATCCCACAAGACCATGCTCCACTTCAAAAGCCAATTGCAAGGCCAGGTTAATATCTATGCCTCTAACCAACAAGCTATAGCTTGGATGTCCCAAAGTCCCTCTCCTTGGACTTCAGGTGTTAGTCACAAATCCAGGTTGTTACCTGTACTTCTGACCAATTGACTATAAATCAGAGGTTCCTACAACCTCCTCAACCTTTTGGATTTGATTAATTAGCTAGAGTGACTCACAGAACTCAAGAAAGCATGTACTTACATTTACCAGTTTATTATAAAAGGATAAGATAAAGGATACAGATAAACACCCAGATAGAAGAGATTCATAGGGCAAAGAATGTGGTGGGAAGGGGCGTGGAGCTTCCATACCCTGTGGGCTCTATGTGTTCACCAACCCAGAAACTTTCTGAACCCTGTCCTTTTGGGTTTTTAATGAAGATTTCATTACACAGGCTTGATTGAGTAAACCATTGGCCACTGTTGACCAATTCAACCTCCAGCGCATCTCCCCTCCAGTGCCTTCTATAGGTTCTTCCTACAGGTAATTCATATACCATCAAAAATACCTAAGAGAATGTTTAAAATAGGTTTTCTCCTACATTTAATATTTGGAAGAAAAGCTTAAGGTGCATGCAGGTCACTCAATCACTGAATATCTTTGCCTATAGGCTTCTGATTTACTACACTGATAATCTATTTGTTTAAACAACCAGTGTTTTAAGGCTCACACTTTGAAGATTTCTTTCTTCCAGAAGGTAATACGAGTGCCACCTTTCTTTTTTTATTTTTATTTTTTATTTTTTATTGTTAAATTTATTGGGGTGACATTGGTCGGCACTATACCAGTAGTTTCCAGGTATACAACTCTACATTACATCATCTATACATTGCATTATGTGCTCACCACCCAGAATCAGGTCCACCTTTCATTTCCATGTGCTCTCTGGTACTGGCACTCTAGAATTGTTTAAAGTCATTTTAAACATAGAATTGTTACCATTATGGCTCCAACTGTATTATCAGTTCTTTGAAAGAATAAATTTTGGGAAGGTGTGGGAGAAAGGAATACATTTTATAAAATGTTACAGTGAATCTCACAACTGACCTTTGGCTAGCTGGTGTTTTGAGTATACTTTTTAAAATTAGTAATATACAGCTAAGGTCTATCTTAGAGGTTGGCTGCTAGAGTAAGTATTCCCTTATAACTCACTCTTTGTTCCTTTCATGATCAACTTCACAGTTACCTTTTCAGTTGAACAGAAGATCAAATCATGTTACAAAAAAAATTGTTACAGTTTTGTCGAAATTTTATTGAATCCATAGATTAGTGCAGGATATAGAACACAGTATTATAATATGGCATCTTCTGATCAAGCCTTTTTACATTGTCTATTAAGTTTTATATTTTTCTTCATCTACGCCCTACATACTTTCTGTTAGGATTTGCTTTTATTGTTGTTCTGATTTGTGCTTGTAATTATTTTACCTATGATATTTTTGCACTGGTTTTGGTTGGAATATAACAATGCTATTGATTTGTATATGCTTTGTAATGACTGTCTTGTTGAATGCTCCTAGTATTTCTAATAACTTTTAAGTTGATTCCTTTGGGTTTTCCAGGTATATTATAATGTCATCTGCACATAATGATAATTTTGCCACCTCTTTTTCAGTATTTAAACCTCTTACTTTGTCCCTTTGAATGACTACATTATCAAGCAGTTATTTTTATGAGGAAAAGAAAAAACTGGAACTAGGAACAGTCCTTTGAATTGGCAGAAAATAATATATAGGAAAATTATTTTACACATTTTATTATTTAGATTGAGGTGTAGGGGAAGCTGGGATGGCTCAGTGGGTTAAGCGCTCACTTTGCAGCCCTGGGGACCGAGAATCGAATCCTGGCCCCAGCCCATGCAGACCCATATGTTGAACTGGGGAGTACCCTCAGTTCGGTTCTCACTGGGGTGAGACCCCGGCCCAGTTCCTGCCCTGTGTAGCCCCGTGCCCACCTGTGGAATGAAACTATGTGGAAAAACCAATGATGTGCAACTATGGAGACTGTTCTGGGCCCTCCCCCTTCTCTCTGTCTCTGTATCTCTCTCTCTCTCTCTCTCTCTCTCTCTCTCTCTCTCTGTCAAAAAATAAATAAATAAATCTTTAGATTGAGGTGTAAATGTGCTATGATGTTTCCAAACTATCCCCTTCAAATGCTTTGGACCAAAACTTGCTACATAAAAAGGTTCCCAGAATTTTAGTTTGTTTAAATATCCCACATCTGCATTGCTTTGACAGAACTTACAAACAGAGCCTGGCTTCCAGACAGTGGCCTGACTTTTTCCTTACTTACTATTTCAGCAAAGGTTCAAGGCAGATTTTTCATGGGACTTTAACCCTGTCACTGTCCAAGGAGTTTATTACATAATAAACTTTGGGTCAGTAAAACAAGAATCACACATATAAAGATAAATAAGGATAGAGTTCTCTGAAAATCTAGACTACAGACCACAGCCCAAAAATAACTTAACTAGAGGAAGAGAAAAAAGACAAGGAATACAAGACAGCTTTCGGAGGAATGCTACATCCTTTGCCAGACATTGGCTCCCAGCCTTTAACAACAATTGATAACAATCTCTTGAGCAATCACACTCTGACACACTCCATCAGGTTTTTTTACATAGGAAACACGAGTAACAACCTGATGGGAAGGGATAGCTAGGAGACTTGTCTTAACTTGGTGCTGCTTCTGTGTAGCAAGCACACTGTTTTTACTTAGACTGCACAACAATAAAAATAACATGTTTTAAACAGATGTTTTTATTTATAATTCTTTTTTACATGATTCTGGAGGGGGATTGTGGGGTTTATGAAAATTGGTAGGGGAAGCTAAAGCTCTCCTAGGCCACTCTTTCATGTCGCTTATCTATAAAGCACTGTTCTAAATTGTATGAAAGTATAAAATTTAGAAAGATACAATTCTTACCCTCAAAAGAATGCAGTCCAAAGGTACAAACAAGTAAGTACAAAGAGAATGCAGAGAGCAAATCAAAGAAGATGACTGAGGTAACTGATGATGATAGACATAGTACAAAACTACTCAACTTCTAGGTTACAAATGAAAACACTGAAAAACTCTGGCCTGTTCTCTTTAACTCTCAAATGGCCACCTCAGGGGGAAAAAAAACAAAACAACACTGCAAATTTAAGCTGATCTTGCTATTGGTCAACTGGGGACTGAGTCAACAGCAATTTTTTTTTTTTATTGTTAAATTTAATGGGGTGACATTGATTGGCAACAACTAGACAGTTTCCAGATGGTCAAGTCCACATCACATCACCCATGCATCGCATCACGTGCCCACCACCCAGAATCAGCTCCCCTTCCATCAGCATATATCCGGTGTCCACTCCCACCTCCCCCCACAACTCTCCCTCCTTCCTCATCCCCCCTCTCCATCAACAGCAATTTTTAACTTAATGCTGAGTGTGAGCCAATTTAAAGTAATATGTCAAACCAAGCCAAGCTATTGTGCAGTAAATTCAAGCAACCCCATCCTAACCTGGATCAGTGACATCCACCAGAGACCAAATGTGTGGAGAGAAAGACCAATTTTAATTAATGTTCCTTATGGAACACTTGATTCTCTCCACTATCCCCTCCTCAAAACCTCTCTCTCCCACCATGTTCTCCACCTAAATAAAAGGCAACCCATCCACCCAGACACTTGCTCAATCCAGAGATGTTAATGCATTTGCTCTCTAACCTCCCAAATCCATACTATGACCAAGTCCTGTCAATTTACCTCCATTATATCTTGAATTCATCCACTTCTCTTTCTCCATCACCCTAATCCAAGTCATCTGTATCTCCCACCTGAACAATTGCAATAGTTTGTAACAGGTTTGCCTACTTTCACCGTGACCTCTAGAGAAACTTCTAAGATATATATGTAATTTATTTAACTTGTTTATTCAATATTTCTCCTCTCAGAATGTAAGCTCTGTGAAGACAAAGACCATGTCTCATTTTTTTTTTTATTTTACTGGGGTGTTCCTGCTGTCCAGCACAGCACCTGCCATATAGTAGGCATCAATAAAACATGTATGAATGAATTAATGCTTTTTAAAATCTCTGAATGATGGAAGTCATGTCCACAACAGACAATTATCACTTAAGAGTTCATTCCCTTAAAAGTCGTTTTTTTCCCCCTAAGAGCCATATGAGCCAATTCTTCAAAGAGAATGGAGTCTTTTTCTTCTTTCAGGCTGATTTTATGGTGACCTTTTAGCAGAGGCTCTTAGGGAAAAAATCAAAGTGAGAGTTCTGATAAAGCATGACCAGATGGAAAGAATCCAAATCAAACCTACGCCTTTCTAACACTTAGGGAAAACATGAAAAAACAAAACACAATCTTAGAAATAGAGCTTTTGATGCATTACTACCATCTGGTGGCAATAATCTTAATCCACAGGCAACCAAGAACTTTTCTGCCTTCTGTGTGTCTCAATATTTCTGATATTTTACAATTTTAACGTTGCTATGTCTCTTTTAAGCCATCATTCCTTCTAGTTTGGAAATGTACATCTTTCTGTTCTGAGAAATTTTCTTGAATATTTCTTTGACATTTTTCTCTGTTCTATGTGGAATTCCCATAATTTGTATGTTAGATCTCCTGATCTTTTAATTTTCTTATCCTTTTCTCCTATACCCGCCCCCACCCGCCTGCCGGCCCTGGTTTTTTTTTTTCTTTGGTGCTACTTCTTGTGAGGTGATTATTTTGGCTCCACCAAAATATCACCAAAACAACCTGTTGATAAGACAAAGTTGAATTTATTCTTACCTAAGTAAGGGAGAGCACTAACTGTGGACAGTCTCGGTAACATCTTAGAGGAGGAAGGACAAAGTTAAGATAGTGTTTATGAGCTTTTGAAGTCTTACTTAAAAGAACATCTTCCATGCTCCTATTTCATACAATATTAAAAAAAATCAACTCAAAATAGATCAGTAAATATAAAAGCTAAACTCTTGGAAGAAAACATATGGGTAAGTCTTCATGACTTTGAATTCAAAATGAGTTTTCAGATATGATACCAAAAGCATAAACAGATAAAAAATAGATAAATTATATTTCATCAAAATTAAAAACATTTGTGCATCAAAGGACATTTTCAAGAAAATGAAAAGACTCACCCACAGAATAGAAAATATTTCCAAATCATGTATCTGATAAAGAATCTAGTATTCAGAATATATTAAGAACTCTTACAATTCAACAAGATAAGCAAATCAAGTAAAAAGTGGGCAAAGAACTTGAATAGACATTTCTCCAAAGAACTATACCAATGACCAACAAGCAAATGAAAAGATGCTCAACACCATTAGTCATTAGGGAAATGCAAATGAAAACCACAATGAGAAACCACTTTAAGGCCACTGGATTTAGAAGCGATTATCATTTTAAGTTTCATTAAAATACTAAAGGGCAGTAAGTCTAGGTGGAATGGAGATAGAAAAGAACCCTGCTTTTCTGAGAACCTAGAGAATTTGAGAGAAATACCTCAGGTTGGTTTGAAAGTAGATACAGTGCAGATTAGAAAAGGAAAAACCATTACCCTAAGAATCAAGACCTACAGATAAGAATATTTTAATTAGACAAGAATATGATAAATACCTAACAGAGACAACTGAAGCTTTAAAGCCTACACCAGTATAAGTATTTTGAGAGGAGAGATGGATTGTATTACAACTATATTATGTATAAACTGTAAAGTATATACATATACTGTAGTAAATGTGTATTTGAGCTCTACAAGTTGAACTGTAGTGGACAGACAGGAAAATCTGAGAATTTATGAAGCAGTAATCTAACATTTTATTCTCAGAAAATGGTGTTGTAAGGTTAAACCAATGAGTGTTTCAAGATATGCATGTACATATCCATTGCAGCATTGATCATTTTAGTAAAAAAAAATTGAATCAAAGTGAATACCCATCAGTATGAGAAGAGATAATTTAAGGTACTTCCATACAATGAAATACTAGTAAAACCTTAAAAATGGTAAGATAGATTGCTATATATTGACTTAGAAAGAAGTCTAAAACATAACTAAGTGAAAAATGCATATTGTCGACCAAGATATGTAAAAGGTTTTCTTTTTTTTATTTATTTATTTTTTGGTAAAACAAAAAGCAAAGAAAAAGTCCAAAGAAATAAAATTCTATAAATGTATGTTTGTGTTAGCCTAGAAAAAAAGTCTGGAAGACTACACACCCAACTGTTAATAGTGGTTACCTCAGATGGTAATGGTTCAGAAACTGAGCTTAAGTTATATGTAAAGCCCTTAAAATAGTGCCTGGCACAGAGTTAATGCTCACTATGTGTTAACCATTATCATTTCTACTTTATGTCCACTGACACTGAATTAATTACAAAAATTATGTTTGTAATTAAAAAAACAGTGTTCACAGTCAAAAACATAAGATGCTCAATCTCATTAAGAATTAAGAAAATACAAATTAAAATAATGTCATTTTCTGCCCATCAGATAGGCAAAAAAGAAAAGATTTATAATATCCATTTCATTAAACCAGCATTGTCATATACAAGTGATAGAAAAATCCATTTGTATTATACTTACTAAGTTTTAAAACATATATTTCCTTTGATTTAGCAATTCCACTTCTAGGAATCAATTCTAAAAATAGTTGCCATGTACTCAGAGTGATATGTATAAGGATATTCACCATAGTTGTAAAAAACTAGAAATAACCTGAATTCCTATCAACCAATAAAGTAAGGCACATGGAATATTATGTACTCATCAAAAATAAGAAAGTATAAAACTGTAAGTATCAACGTGGAGAATCCTCTAAGACAGGGGTCCCCAGTCCTCAGGCCACAGACTAGAACCAGTCCATGGCCTGTTAGGAACCAGGCTGCAAAGCAGGAGGTGAGCAGAGGGTGAGCAAGCATGGCTTCATATGTATTTACATCTGCTCCCCAACACTCTCATTATGCCTGAGCTGTGCCTCCTGTCAGATCAGGTGAGGCATGGCATTAGATTCTCATAGGAGTGTGAAACTCATAGGAGGCTGGGGACTGCTGCTCTAAGAAATTAAGTGAAAAAAGTAAATTGTGTACCAGTGCCAGTTACAGGTTTATCACCCCTCAACTCCAAATCTATCCTTCACTACCCTGTTTTTGTCCTACTGACACTAAACATTTTTCCTTTGCCAGGTGATATGATTATTTTTTTTTTTAAGATTTATTTTATTGATTTTTGACAGAGAGAAACAGAGACAGAGAGAGACAGAGAGAAGGGGGAGGGCCCAGAGCAGCCTCCATAGTCGACATTAGTTTTCCATATGTTTCACTCCACAGGTGGGCATGGGGTTGCACTGGCAAGAACTGAACTGGGGGCACACCCCAGTCCAGCATGTGGGTCTTCATGGGCCGGGGCCGGGATTCGATCCTCGGTCCCCGGGGCTTCAAAGCGAGTGCTTAGCCCGCTGAGCCATCCCAGCTTTCCCAGGTGGTGATATGATTTTAAGATCTACCAGTAGTGTGCACTAGAGGAACACTGCAGGAGGAAAGAGTGGGGAATTCTCTTCCTTGTTCCTGGATGTGTCCCTCTTTTTTCATACCACTAAGTTTCAACAGCAACCACCTGGGTGCTTCTCAGTGATTTTCAACAGTATCCCTGTGGGTGTCCTCCCTTTGAATTCTGCCAGTATCCTGTGAACAGTTTCCCAGAATCTCAGTGGCTCCCTCAATTAGCAGCAACTGAGCAAACTTTGTCATCCAGTGACGTCACCATTCATGCACTGTCTCATAAAGTCTAATTATCTGTCCTGGAGGAAATGGACCCCTTTCAAATTCATTCCTTCCTTGAGCATTTTGTCTCAACCCTAGAAATAGTGGCTGCTTCCTATATCTGCATTGTATTCTTTTAGAGTGCTTTTTATCCCACTCTAAGTGGGGTTAAAAACAGGTAGTTAATCCTGTTACTAGCTAATAATTCTTTAGATTAAACTTTTCCTCTTTAATGTGCAGTCTCTGTCTCCTGAGATGTTGATACAATATCTCACTTATGGGGAAGCCGGGATGGCTCAGTGGGTTAAGTGCTCACTTTGCAGTGCCAGGGACCGGGGATCGAATCCCGGCACCGGCCCGTGCGGAACCATATGCTGAACTGGGAGCTCCCCCAGTTCAGTTCTCTCTCTGTCTCTGTATCTCTCTCTCTCTCTCTCTCTGTCAAAAATAAAAATAAATAAATTAAAATATATTAAAAAGATAATAAGAAGATATTTAAAAAATATATCTCATTTATGTTTTTAAAAAATATGTGTGTATGTACACACCTATGTAAATAAATAGACAATATGGAATATACCAAATTATTAATGGTGATTATTTCAGAAAATGAGTGGGATTGCAAGGATAGGGTGAAAGAGGATTTTCTCATTTACTTCATATACTTCTCTTGTTTTAATTTATTATTATTATTATTATTTTGACAGAGAGAGACAGACAGAGAGAGACAGAGAAGGGGAAGACCCAGAGCAGCCTCCATAGTTGTAAATCATCAGTTTTTGACACAGTTTCATTCCACACAGGTGGGCAGGGACCACGCAGGGCAGGAACTGGGCAGGGGACCTCCTGCATGGGAGGCACACCCCTGCGAGCTGGAGGCTGAACCAGGGGCCTCCCACATGGGAAGCTCGCCCCATGAGAACTGAACTGGGGGACTCCAGTTCAGCATATGGGTCCACAGGGGCCAGGACTCAATCCTCAGACCCCAGGGCTACAAGGTGAATGCTTAAACCACTGAGCAATCCCAGCATCCCCTTAATTTTTTATAATAAACATTAACTCATGTGTTATATAATTTAAAACATATATATTCAAATGTGTAAGAATATATATATATGTATATACGTATATATATATGTATATATGTATATACATATATATATATGTATATATGTATATATATATATATATGTCATGGGAATTTCTAGGAATTAAAATGTTAGAGAACCGCTTAATGATTGAGGATTGATCTTGGAAAAATAAACTATAATTATAAATAGGAAAAGGGTAAATTATAAAAGGTAATGGTTATTGTGAAAAAGGCAAGTTCTGTGTAATAAGGATTTGAGATTACTGCATTCTTCCATGAGATGCCAAAAATTATAGCACTGCTTAATGTGTCAAGAGTTGCACATACTGGAAACATGGTAATTGGAAGATAGACAACTCCAGATTCAATAATGTTCGATTTATTTATTTATTTATTTATTTATTTATTTTGACAGAGGAGAAAGAGAGAGAGAGAGATACAGAGACAGAGAGAGAACTGAACTAGGGGAGCTCTCAGTACCCACTGAGCCATCCCGGCTTCCCCAATAATGTTTGATTTAAATAAAAGCTAGTACTTACAGTATAAGACAATTATTAAACATCTAGAGCTTGCTTAAGCTAGTCCTAATATTTGGGGCCTTGAGTTGAAGGAAATTCCATAGAGTAAGCCCTGAAGTGCCAGCAACTGTCATTCAAATACTTTCCAGCTTTATCTCTCAACTTCCTCCCACCCCTGCCTATGTAATTGCCTATCCATAGTAGCCGAAAAGCTGCTGCTACAGCCAGAACTGTAAAATCAGCATTTCCTAACTCCTAACTTAGCAGGAAAGCCCAAAATATAAAGTTTTCTCAAAACTAAAGTATTTTATAAGGCCAAACTGAGGGAATAAGCTTGATCCAGCAAAGCAGATTTACATGCCATCCATATACATTATAGATCACTGAACTTGTGAAAAATATAAAGAGCTTTAGACTTAAGTAATGAAAACTGTGGTGTGGTTTAAAAGGGGGGTGAGGGCATTGTTCAACCTAAATTGGAATCATGGTCCTGCCACTATCTAGTATTTCTTTTTACTCAATTAGTTAAGCAGATGGGTTTTAAAGTCTGAATTCCTGAGATCAAATCCCAGCTCTATCACATATTAGCAAATTAATCATTCTTAGTCTGTTTCCTTAGTTTTTCCTATTTGTAACATGGGAACAAAGGTCCCTACAGCCTAGGTTTTTGAAAAATACATATAAGATATGCACAGCACTTGGTGTTTACTAAGGTCAATACATATCACTTTCACTTTTCTGAGTCTAAGGAATTTTTTTTTAACCTAAAAATGAGGGGTCCCTACTAGATTACCTCAAAAGCCCCATTCCTGCTATACCAGTCTATAAGTCTACAGATCAAGGATAGAAGTGGGATGGATGGGAGGATGTACTACTACAGAAAATAGTCTAAGCTGAAAGTCAATGAAAGAAAATTCATTAGAAAGGTGGCAGTAAATCGGTAATAACTGTCTTCAGGGAATTTATGGCAGAGAATGTGTTGGAGGAGTCAAAGTGTCAGGTATACTGTAAGGGTAGAGGTAAGAATAGAGATGCTCCTTCCTTTCTCAAACCTGGGGGATGTGAGAGTGATCTTGCAGTAACTTAGAGGTTGAATCTACTGATCTTGCTGTCTAGTAGGTCCAGTCCTTTGAGAAGAATGACAGTCCTACTCAGAGGGACCAAGGAAAACTCCCTATATCATTCTCGTCTTAAAGGGCCAGTCAACAACTCTACACTCATAAGGTTAATTTGCATGGCAACTGATGCAGAAGTAGTGGCCTACCTGGTGATTAGGAGGGCCCAGATGACAGCTCTGACTCCCAACTCTCTTCGGTTTTGCTTTTCTGCCCCATTTGGAATAAACCCCCAGGCCCGCAGGGGTGGCGAACCTTTTGGCGATTAAGTGCCAAAGTTTATGAAATAAGAGTATACTCGCTCGCCTCACGTGCCAACCCATCGAGTGAGATAGAGGTATCGATTATTTTTATGTCTATAAGAGGCATAGAATGTTTTTATAACAAAAAACAATAATTCCGCATGCCGAAATAATTGCTCCGCATGCCACTTGGGGCACGCGTGCCATAGGTTCACCACCCCTGCCCCAGAGTATCCCATACTGTAGTGCAGGGGTGCCGAACCTTTTGGCGATTGAGTGCCAAAGTTTATGAAATAAGCTTTCGCTTGGCGACTCGCGTGCCAACCCATCAAGTGAGATAGAGGTATCAATTATTTTTATGTCTGTAAGAGCATAAACAATGATTTTTTAAATGGTATTCACAGCTCCGCGTGCTGGAATAATTGCTCCGTGTGCCACTTTGGGCACGCGTGCCATAGGCTCACCACCCCCACTCTAGTGGCTTATTGAACTCTTCCCCTTACTCATTCAATGCCCCCATCAGCACTATGCTTTCCTGGAACCCTCATCTCACCACGCTGCTCCTCCCACATCTGTTTCTTTCTCTTCCCATTTCTCTGGACCCTCCCATGCTCCCACCCTCTCTTTCCTCCCCATAGATTACTATTTCTCATTTTCAACGGTTATCTCCTCTCTTTCCTGTTCCTACCCCTTTTCCTGTTTCTTTTCAGGATTCTTTCCCTCGCTCAACCTGCTCTATTGGACCACGACTCCTAGACCCAAGCAGGATTCAAAGCTAAAGTACCCCAATGCAGAGGCCCCACCCACAGCTCTTGGGCGTCCCAATTCTCCCGCCCTCTGAAGGCGGAGTCCCAAAGCGATTGGTCCCTATGGTGCACCTCCCAGGATTAGCAACTCTTCCCACCCAACCCTGACGTGTTCAGTTTACTCCCGCCCCTCGCCTGGACCGACCTCAGTGCGTGGACATCCATCTACATTGCAACCAACATGATCTTTGCAAAAAAGAAAATCTCATAATACAGGTATTCAAAATTATAAAGAAAAAAAAGCTAAATCCCTTAACATTTCACATCAACCCTTCATAAGACTTTATACCACCTTCCTAACCTGATTTCCTAGAACTCTCTTAACCTACCTACATTTCACGACTATCTTACACTCTCTCACACACACACACACATGCATGACTTGTGCATACACACGCACTTTGCTCTAGCAATATCAAACTCACACTTCCTACTCTCTCCTGTTGCCATACTTTTACACTGTTTCTCCATCTGCCTTGAATATCTTTCTCATTCCCTGCTCCCCATTTAACTATCTGAGAAATTCCTATTCCTTCCTCAATAGTATCACCTAAAAGCCTTCCCTGATTTCTTTAGCCAAACTACTCAATGCTCTCATGGGACCAAATTACAGCACACGTCACACTGTGTTGTAATTGTGTACTTACGTACATATCTCTTCAATTAAAAGGTAAGTTCCTCATTTTACACTTGATCATAGCCAAAAGGCCAAAAAGCAATAAGCTCCTCACTTTATCTCTTGGATGCTCTTGGAGTCAGTGCTCAATTAATGTTGTTTGTTGATCTTCCAGTTTTATCAACCCCTGAATATCAAGTTCCGTTGATTTGGGGAAGCTGGGATGGCTCAGCAGGTTAAGCGCTTGCTTTACAGCCCTGGGGACCGAGGGTCGCATCCTGCCCCTGGCCCATATGGACCCATATGCTAAATTGGGGTGTGCTTCCCATGCAGGAGGCCCCCAGCCCAGTTCCTGCCCTGCACAGCCCCACCCACCTGTGTGGAACAAAACCATATAAAAAACTAATGAAGTTCAACTGCTCTGGGCTCTCCCCCTTCTCTCTCTGTCTCTGTCAAAAACAATAAAATAAATCTTTTTTAAAAAAGGGGGGGGGTGAGAGAGCCAGGATGGCTCAGTGGGTTAAGCGCTCACTTTGCAGCCCCAGGGACCAAGGATCAAATCCTGGCCCCAGCCCATGAGGACCCATATGCTGAACTGGGGAGTGCCCCCAGTTCGGCTCTCACTGGGGTGAGACTCTGGCCCAGTTCCTGCCCTGTGCAGCCCTGCACCCACCTGTGGAATGAATCCATGTGGAAAAACTGATGATGTGCAATTATGGAGACTGTTCTGAGCCCTCCCCCTTCTCTCTTTCTCTGTCTCTGTATCTCTCTCTCTCTCTCTCTCTCTCTCTCTCTGTTAAAAACAATAAAAATAAATCTTAAAAAAAAAAAAAGCTCCATTAATTTACTGATCAGTTTCATGTGATTCTTCTTTACATGCCCCAAACTGTCTTCTTGAAGCTCGATGACATATCCCCGTCATTTAATATTGTAGAATTGGTAAACAAGCCCATGTTCACTCATGACTTTATTAACTTCAATGTTATTCCTCCTGAGTCTTCTGCAGTTCTAATCATTTATATTTGAGCTGAGTAAGCTTTAAAAGGTGAATAAGATTTTCACAGACAAGGAATGAGAATGTGTCCTTCCAGACTTAGGAAATAGTATGAACAAGGGTGAAAGAATGAAAGCATTAGTGCAGTGGTGTCCAACCTTTTGGCTTTCCTGGGCCACACTGGAAGAATAATTATCTTGAGCTACACATAAAATACAGTAACACTAACAATAGCCGATGAGCTAAAAACAAACAAACAAACAAAACAAAACAAAGAACAAAAAAAGGGGAAGCCAGCCGGGATGGCTCAGCGGGTTAAGCACTCACTTTGAAGCCCCGGGGTCTGAGGATCGAATCCCAGCCCCGGCCCATGCAGACCCATATGCTGAACTGGGGAGTGCCCCCAGTTCAGTTCTCACTGAGGTGAGCTCCATGCAGGAGGCCCCTGGCGGGTTCCTGTCCTGCACAGCCCTGCGCCCAACTGTGGAATGAA
Organism: Craseonycteris thonglongyai; assembly: GCA_004027555.1. Lineage (NCBI taxonomy): Eukaryota > Metazoa > Chordata > Mammalia > Chiroptera > Craseonycteridae > Craseonycteris > Craseonycteris thonglongyai. The sequence goes on along the minus strand of PVKE010000936.1, from coordinate 48,838 downwards.
ACTATGTAGAAAACTGATGACCTGCAACTATGAAGATTGCTCTGGGCCCTCCTCCTCTCTGTCTCTCTGTCTCTCTGTCTGTCTGTCTGTCTCTCTCTCTCTCTCTCTCTCTCTCGTCTGTCAAAAACAATAAATCTTAAATAAAATAAAAAATAAAAAAAATGCAGGAGCCAGGTGGCAGCTGGGGCTGCAGTTATGGCTTTATGACTGTAGGATACCGCATAGGGATTTTGTGGGGACTTGGTCAAGTAGTACTCAGTAAGTACTCAGCAAATGTCAGCTATTATTATTAATAGTAATTAGGTGAAATTTTCATGTGTGATTGTTATAACTGTTTCCTCACACCTTCTAAGCCTTTGTTAAGCACCACTGAACTCAGTCAGCACTCTGATACAGAGTCAGACATATCTGAGCAGTTCAACTATGCCTCGGGCTGTGTCCACAGCAGTGGGGGGCAAGCAGGCAGCCAAATGGATTTGCAATAAATTCATAATAGTGGTGGCCACCAGCCAGGCAGCATACAGCTATGCAGTGAGCCTGAATATTTTGCCTATATAAAAATATGACTAGTGATTATGCTTTGCATTGTCTAGCCATCTTTAAAAATTCTCTTAAACATTTAACTTATCTCTGAAAGCCACTAAGGAAATAAGTTGGTATTGGTTTTTTGTTCTACAACTTATAGTCATATAGCTGAGGGACAATTTGCTTGTTCACAGTCATAGATTTGCTTCTAACACTATGAATACAGGCACTCTCAAATGTCAAATATCTAAAGGATAATATTTTCTGTGGGAAATCTGCTACATCATCCTCTGAGTTAGGTTAATCATAAATAAATATCCTCCATTTAATGAATAATTCAAATCTTAGTCTTGTCACCATGGAAAAGAGGGCTGCCTCCTCCAATTTTTCTTTATGAGGCACTCAGTGCCACAGACATAATGTTTATTTCCCTTGAGGGAAAAACAGCACTTGACAAGTGGAAATATGATTTCAGCAAAGAAATCGCTGTTCTGTATGATAAAAAAAAAATGGCTTTAATATTCTGTTTTGATTCCTGCTTAAAATACATGGAAAGGATTTTTATGCTCAAGGTAAATCTGTGTACTGATAAATGCGATAGATATAAGCTTTGAGACAATGAAAAAGTGAACTTGGGGCTTTCAAAAAATATGCCTTTTGCTTTTCTGGAAGCAAGAGTTAAGATTTTAAAAATAAAACTCATGGATGTTATTCAGCCTTATGAAAAAATATAAGCTGTAACATAGGTGGTTTCTAATAAATTTCCTCAATCATGCTTTTCTTGTTGATGACGAATGTTTATTGTGTTAGTTAATACCATTTGATGACTTAGTTGCCCTTTTTCCCAAACCTACATCATCAACTCTGATCTTTGGCCTTGTACCTTGTATCTTGAATGTGACATGAGGCTCCTATCAGGACACCTCAGGCCACTCCCAGTAACTACCCGCGGACATAACCCAGCCCGTACCCAACCTTCTGAGACTACCTTTGGCCCCAGGAGAGGACATGGAGCCAAGGTGCCATCAAAGCTGCAGAGAAATTTAAGAAATATGTGATAGAGTTATGCAGAAAGGTTAGACTATACGTTGGGATATATGAAAGAGAAAGAAAGCCAAAGAACAAAGGAAAGAACAGAACATTCTTTAAGCATCTTTGTTCCAAGTGTTTTAAACTGGAGACATTTGATCTCCGCAATAACCCTTCAATGAAGCCATTATTTTCTTCACTTGTATAATGTGAGAATAGAGACTCCAAGAGGTTAGATAGCGTTTTCAAAGTTACTTCAGTATAGATTTTCTTAGGCCAAGTCAGTAGTTCTATGTGGTGATTATGTACATGGATGGGTGGCATGAGACAGTGAAAATAAAGAAATAAGAAAGCTAGATTTCTCCTAGATAATGAAAAGCCTTATTAAATCATGTCCTTTTCTCTACACCAGGCTGGCTTAGGTCCTTATTAGCTTTGTAACCAAGGGCACGTATGCTTAATCTCTCTCTACCTGAATTTCTTCCTCTTAAAAATGGGGGGGGGGGGGGGGGGAGGAATGCCAACATACCTACCACAAAAATTTTGTTAGTTCCAATAAGTTAATGTAAAGAAGACATTCATGCACAGAAAAATGTCATACAAATTCAACTAATTTATCATCATTTCTAGTTGCAAAAATTTACAATCCAATTGAGAGGACATGACATAAACACATCTTACATAGAAAAACCACGGAAGTGTAACTCAAGATTTAGCTGTCGTAACGGCCCCAAAGTCCTCCAGCCTACTCAAGAATTCCCCATCCTTTAAGATTTAATGGAAATGGTCTTGAACCCCCATCCTACAAGTATGTAAAATGATAAAAATCAGCATTACTGCCAATTTTCTGAGGTTTCCTGGACACCTTACCCCTCTCTGTATAATCTATGGCTCTGTTTTACTCCTTCAGCTTACTGCTCTGTCTCTGTACCATCTACACCGGAAGTTGCCTGGATTTTTTTAAGTCTTCAAATTATGGCTGGCACCAGGCCATATGTAGAAGAGACTTTTACTGAAGTGTTGAGGGCAAAGCTAGTGGGGTTACAGCAAGTTAAATATTAGAGATCCTTGTTCTTAAATGCCCTTTGGCCATTTCTGCCTTTGAGAAGTCCTCACTGGCCAGCTCCTCACAAACAGCTATAGCCCAGCATCATTTTGCTCCATTTTTTCTTTCTTTTACCTTCCTACTTTCCATCTGCTACTCATAAGTCCCACCTCTTTTCTATTATACTTATGTAACATTAACAGTTAACATTGATTAAAAGCTCACTTTCTACTAGGCAGTAGTAAGTGCGTTATGTACCGTATGTTCTTTCACTTAGCAGACATTTTCTCTCCCTTCAGTTTGCCCATTATTCAGGCCCAAACCCTTGGAGGGTTATCTTTTTTATTCCTCAAACAATATTAAACACTTTTTTTTTTTTTTTCCCCCTAGCCAGAGCTAAGCCCTGGGCTTTGGTAAAGTAAAAGATTAGGTGTCTTCCTTCATGGAGCTCCATAAAAGTAACTTCCCTCCTGGAGTTAATAAAAGTAACTTGTTAAAAGACAATTTGGTCTTTGAGGAAATTGCCAAATTTTATAGCAATTATCTGCTTGCTGCAATAGATGAATAGCAAAATGAGACACAAATACAAGATACCACATAGCAGGGATATGATTGGTACACAAGTAGTTCAGAAAATATAAATATGTTAGAAGCTAGGGAGATGCCTTGGGTTAAACCAGTGAACCCTGAAGCACTGGATTGGTACAAGCACAAGAAAGTCAGGGAGGGAATGCAGGGATGGCTCAACAGGTTAAGCGCTCACTTTGTAGCCCCCTGGGAACCAAGGATCAAATTCTGGCCCGGCCCTGCGAACCCACATGCTGAACTGGAGTGTGCTTCCCATATTCAGTTCCTGTCCTGCAAGGCCCCAAATCACCCATGTGGAACGAAACCAGTCGAAAGCTGATGATGTACAACTATGGAGACTGCTCTGGGCCCTCACCCTTCTCTCTGTCTCTCTCTGTCTCTGTCAAAAACAATAAACATTAAAAAAAAGAGTAGGTTGAGCATTTAAAGGAGAATCAGAAGTGGGAATCAACACAAACTCTGTCTATCTCGGGCTTCTAGAAATCGGTGGCCAAATATAAGTCAATATAAATGTCCATTAATAGGGAAACAGATAGATAATTTGGGAACCTCCTTACACGGAACACCATGTAGCCAATAAAAACAAAGAAAGAGAGTCTATATGTACTGGCCTGGAAAGCCGTCCACACACCTTAAGCAAAAACAGCAGGCTGTGGAACAATATGCACAAGAGAGACTTTTTTTTTTTTTTTTTATCTTTTCACATTTATAGAGAGAAATTATCTTTTTGTCTTCAGTGCATATTTATTTCTATTTTACTTTTTGACAGATAGAGAGAGAGACAGAGACAGAGACAGAGAACCGAACTGTGGGAACTCCCCAGTTCAGCATGTGGGTCCTGCCTGGGCCGGAGCCGGGATTCGATCCTCGGTCCTC
>PVKE010000936.1:0-44675 GCA_004027555.1 Craseonycteris thonglongyai | reverse complement strand
AAGAGAGACTTTAGAACAAACTTTACCGGCTCAGTGTTACCACTCTGTGAAGTCAAGTCAGCCGGCCACTCTCCTTTCCTCATCCCATGGTCCCCTTTCCACACTACATCCCACATCCCAACACAGCCTCCTTTCGCCGTTCTCACTTATCTTTGTCATCCCTAGCTTTTCTCTTACCCATTCTCTTCCTCAGTTTCCTCTCTCTGCCTGGGACTCCTCCTATACACTAGGGACCCCCGACGAGCTTCTTGGTGGAAGCCATGCGCATGCGCCCCGGTGCCTCCCAGCCGGCTGAATCCGCATGTTTGCCCCGCCCCCGGGGTGGAGCCCGAGAGTGAGTGATAGCCATTGCGCGCGGCTTCACGCGCACTTGACACCCAACTCCGGCCTACCCGGGCCACTTCAGCCCAGGGCACCTCGGTGCTCACCTGGGGTCGCCTCTTGGCCCCAGGAATCGGCATTGAGTTTGTTAATGTCATAGTCTCGGTCTTTCTGGTTCGCTTCTCCCGCTAGTGAGACTTCTGCACGTGGTGGTGTTAATGCTTCCTTCTATTATAGTGCGGCCCCCCGAGTGCAGGAGTTTAGACTAGATTTGCTTTCAATAGGAAACTGAGAGTTAGACAGCCAGCCCTTCCCCCTGAAAGGAGATAAGGAGCTGCCTCTGTATTGTGTGCTTTCTTGGGTGAACTGAATTGCATACATTAACTCAATAAATTGATAGTCGTGAACTCAGCTCCTTAAATAGCAGTAAGAGTAGCTAACCCTGACACTGGGCTTGCAGTGAACAGTCAACCTCACAACCTTTACCTATAAGGTAGGTACCATTATCCCCATTTTATAGATGAGGATGCCAAGGCACAGAGAAGGTAAGGAACTTGCCCAAGATCACCCAGGGATAAGTGACAAAGCCGGAATCAGAACCCAAGTAACCTGGACTAGTGTCCAGTCCCATCAACCACTGCATTCTGCTGCCTCTCCAAAAGAAACCAGGTTAGGGTAAAAATCAGTGTGCAGGTCAAGAAGCAGTTTATTGAGCTTTCATTTACTTTTGTCAACTTTGGAAAACATGAGAGAGGAGATAAGAATGGAGACTGAAATTCTTTGACCAAGAGGCTCTGAGCTCAGATAATTGTGAAGTGGAAGAACATACAAGTATCTATATCCATTCTTTAATATATAGATATAATTTATTGAGGTGAAATTCATATAAAATTAACCTTTTTAAAGTGAACAAATCAGTGACATTTAGTACATTCACAATGTTTTGCAGCCTCTATCTAGTTCCAAAACATTTCTATCACCCCAAAATAAAACCACATACTCATAAAGTGGTCACTCCCAATTCCCCACTCCTCCAGCCCTTGGCACCATCAATCTGTATTGTTTCCATGGATTTACCTCACCTGAATATTTTATATAAATGGAATCATACAAAATAGAATCACACAATAATAGGCCTTTGTGTCTGGCTTCTCTGTCTTAGCATAAAGTCTAGGTTCCTCTTCATACATAGCACATATTGGTACATCATGCTTTTTATGGCTGAATAAAATTCCATTGTATGTACATAACATAATGTATTTACCCATTCTATCCACTAATGGACATTTGGACTGTGTCCATCTTTTGAATATTTTGCATAGTGCTGCTATGAACATGCATGTGCATGTACTTGTCTGAATACCTGTTTTCAGTTCTTTTGGGTAGATACCTAGGAATGGAATTGTGAGGCCATGGGCAAGTCTATGTTTAACCTTTTGAGGAACTTACACACTATTGAAACTCATCCTAAGGCTGTGATATTGTTAATTTATAAATAGTAGTGTTATATATAAGAAATATATTAAACATTTACAATCTTGACACTATTGATATTTGGGGTCAGAAAATTTCTGTTATGGAGGCTAACCTATGCACTGTAGGATGTTTTGCAACAATTCTGGCCTCAACCCAATAGATGTCAATGGCACCACCAGCACCACCCCCACATCCCCCACAGACACACCCCACAGTTGTGACAACTAATAATGTCTCAAGACAGTGTCAAATGTCCCCTGGGGGGGGGGTAAAATTGTCCCCCTTCCCACTGAAAACCACTGTTTTAAAGGATCCCCTGTAAAATTGAAGCAAATGTGGCACTAAAGCAAAATACAAAACAAGTAAGGTCCTTTAAGAAATGGATATTCCTTGAAGTTTACATACAAGAAATACTTTTTTTGCTTACTATATGGTAATCTTAAGGAGTTTAGGGGTTTACAAATGAGTAAAAAATCTTATTGAATAATCATGTAACTTTCATATGTGCCTTTTGTACCATAAACCCAGTTCATCCACAGAACTCTAAGAAATACAGCTTTTCACCTCAGTACATATTACATACCAAATCACATTTATATGAGGTTGCATCACATAATTTTTAAGATGACAACTAGAAGCAAGATTTTCAAGATAGTTTTTGATATGGTAATACTTATTTTTTTAATATATAAGCTCAGACAGAGCCCGCAAGGAATTTTCTATTTGGTTCAGCCAAATAATGGAAAGACAAATGCTACTTTTCATTATTAGCATGAAATGAGATTTCACATTTACTGTTCCAGATCATGGTGAGTCAGTTGTAGAGTGGGATCTCTTGAGTACATAAATATCTTCACCATCAAAAAGCTGTCAAGATCAAGACTGTTATGGAAATGGACCAGCCTTAGGCACACACGGCATTGGTGTAGAGTTCACAGCAGTTACCAAGGGCTATGGCACTGAACTCTTTATCTTCCCATGGACTGGAAAAAGAAGGGCTGGTGCCATTCATAGTACTGAAATGAAGAGCCAGAGAGATACATAGTGAGTCAGATTAAAACAATGCAACAAGGTTTAGCAATGAGTTTACCAAGCATCTGAAAAGAAAAAATTAAAATTAAAAAAAGCAAAAACCTGTAAATAGATCCAATCACAATGACCAGTTAAATAGGACAGAATGAAATGTATTTTCTCATTCATGCTCAAAGTGATACTAGCAAGAAATCCTATATAATGTGTCTGTTTCTGTGCCCAATTCCTAACCATAATCCTTTTAGGAATTTCCTTTCCAAACATCACTGAGGCAAAATGTATGCCTTGTAATGTGACTGAGAATTGAATTTATTCTAAAAAGAAAGGTTGTATGCCAAAGCCACTTTTCTCTTGAGAAAGAACAGCTCAGGCTTGCTTATTTATTTGTTTTTCTGTTTGTTTCATTTTGTAGAGGTATAATTGACAAAACTGTAATATATTTAGAGTATACAATGTAATGATATGACATATGTCTACATTGTAAAAGGATTCCCAGCATTGAGTTAACACATCCATTGCCTCACATATTTACCTTTTTTTTTTACTCTCTCTCTCTCTCTTTTGGTAAGAACATTTAAGCTCAACTCTCTTAGCAAATTTCAATTTTATAATACAGTATTATCAATTGTAGTCACTATGTTGTACATTAGAACCTCAGACCTTATTCATCTTCTAACTGAAAGTTTGTACCTTAATAGCAGCCTTTCCCTATTTCTACCACCATTCCGCAGTCCCATATAGGCACCATTCTACTCTGTTTATATGTGTTTGACTTAAAAAAATTTTTTTTATTCTGCATATGAGTGATACCATGCAATATTTGTCTTTGTCAGGATTATTTCACTTAGTTTAATTATGCATCCATGTTGTTGCAAATACCAGGATTTCCTTATAAATAATATATCCTTTGTGAGAAATGTGATATATATCACATTTTCCTTATCCATTCATCTTTCAGTGGACACATAGGTTGTTTCCATAGCATGGCTACTGTGAATAATGCTACAACGAACATGGGAGGAAAGACAGTAACTTCATTTCTTTTGGGTATATCCAGAAGTGGGATTGCTGGATCATACAGTTATTCTATTTTTAATTTCTTCAGGGTCCTTCATACTTTTTTCCATAGTGCCTGTACCATTTTACACTCCCACCAACAGTGTATAAGGGTGTCCTTTTCTCCACATCCTTGCCAGCATTTGTCATCTCTTGTCTTTGTTTATAACAGCCATCCTAATATCACTGTGGTTTTGATTTGCATTTGCCTGTTAATTAGTGACATTAAGTACTTTTTCATGTACCTATTGGCTATTTAAATGTCTTCTTTGAAAATTTTTCTTATTTTATAATTTTGTTATTTGGTGGTATAAGTTCCTATAAGTTCCTTGTATATTTCAGATACTTGTCTCTTATTGGATATGTGGTTTGCAAATATTTTCTTCTATTCTGTATGTTGACATTTTCATTTTGTTAATGGTTTCCTTTGCTGTGTAGACGCTTTTTAATTTAATGAAGTCCCACTTATTTGTTTTTGCTTTGGGTGTCAAATCCAAAAAAAAAAAAAAAAAAAATCATTGCCAAAATCGATGTCAAGGAGCTTACTCCCAGTTTTCTTCTAGGAGTTTTACAGTTTTAGGTCTTACATTCACATCTCTAATCAATTGTGAGTTGATTTTTGTGTATGGTGTAAGATAGGAGTCCAGTATCATTCTTTTGCATGTGGATACAGTATACAGTCTTCCCAATGTCATTTATTAAAGAGACTATCTTTTCCCCACTGTCTATTCTTGGCTCCTTTGTCAAAAACTAATTGACCATATATTCATGGATTGATTTCTGGGCTTCTTCTGTTCCACTGATTTTATGCCAATGCCATACTGTTTCGATTACTATAGATTTGTAATATAGTTTGAAATCAGGACATGCACTGCCTCAAGCTTTGTTTCTTATTTCTCAAGATTGCTTTGGCTATTCAGGGTATTCTGTGGTTCCATATGACTTTTAGGATTTTTTGTCTAGTTCCATGAAAAATGCTGTTCAAATTTTGATAGCAATTTCCTGAGTCTGTAGATCACTTTGAGTAATTTGCATAATTAATAATAATAATTATAATATTATAATTATTTAATAATATTAATTAATATTAATCCAAGAATATGGAATGTCCTTTCATTTATTTGTCTTCTTCAATTTCTTTCATCAATGTTTTATAGTTTTCAGTGTGCAGATCTTTTATATCCTTGGTTAAACTTTTTTCTAAGTACTTTTTGATGATATTATAAATGGGATTGTTTACTTCATTTCTCTTTCCAGTAGTTCATTGTTAATGTGTATAAACATAACTGATTTTTGTATATTAATTTTTTATCCTGAAACTTACTGAATTTATTAGTTTTAACAGTGTTTTGTTGGAGTCTTCACGGTTTTACACATATATACATGGGGATGCCAGGGTAGCTCAGTGGTTGAGTGCTTTCCTCGCAATCGCAGAGTCTGGGGTTTGATTCCCAGCCCCAAATCATGCAACCCCATATGCTGAACTGCAGTACAACTGGTAACTACTAGGATGGCTCATCAGTGAAGATTATCACCTCCCATGCAGTAGGCCCCCAGTTTGATTCCCACCCTGTGTGGCCCTACATCCACCTATGTGGGATGAAACCATGTCACAACTAATGATGTACAACTATGGAGACTGCTCTTCTCTCTCTCTCTCTCTCTCTCTCTCTCTCTCTCTCTCTCTCTCTCTCTCTCTCTCTCTCTCCTCTCAGTACAATAAAAAATTAATAAAAAAAATTTTTTAAAGGTTTATGTCTTCTGCAAATAGACACAATTTTACCTTTCCTGATTTGGGTTCCTTTTATTTCTTTTTCTTACCTAATTGCTCTGGCTATAACTTTCAGTACTATGTTGAATAAAAGTAGCAAGAGTGGCTACCTTGTCTTTTTCTGATCTTAGAGGAAAAGCATTCAGTTTTTTACCATATGATGTTAGCTGTGGGTTTGTCTTATATGGCCTTTATTATGTTGAAATACATTCCTTCTATACCCAATTTATTGAGAGTTTTTATCATGAAAGGATGTTGAATTTTGTCACATGCTTTTTCTGTATCTATTGAGATGATCATATGATTTTTATTTTTCATTTTGTTAAAGTAATATACTACATTTATTGATTTGTGTAAGTTGAAACATCCTTGCAGTCCCAGGAATAAATCCCACTTGATCGTGGTTTAGGATCCTTTTAATGTAGTATTAAATGTAGTTTGCTAATATTTTGCTAAGGGTTTTTGCATTTATATTCATCAGGAATATTGGCCTATAATTGTCTTTCCTTGTAATGTCATTTCCTGGCTTTGGTATCATGTTAATGCTGGCCTCATAAAATAAGTTGGGAAGTATTCACTCTTCTTACGTTTTTTTTAAATTTTTGAGAAAATTGGTATTAATTTTTCTTTGAATGTTTGGTAGAATTTACTAGAACCCATCTGGTCCTAGGCTTCACTTTTTGGGGAGGTTTTTGATTACTGATTCAATGTCCTTATTAGTAATTAGTCTTTTGAGATTTTCTACCTTAAGATTCAGTGTTAGTACATTATATGTTTCTAGGAATTTATCTGTTTCTTTTAGGTTATCCAATTTGTTGTTTGTTTAAATTTTCTACTTCATGATTCAGTCTTGTTAGGTCATACACTTCTAGGAATTTACCCATTTCTTCTAGGTTATCTAATTTCAGGGGTATAATTGTTCATAGTACAGTTGACCATTGAGCAACACAAGAGTTAAGAGTACCAACCTCTGAACAGTCAAAAATCCACATATAACTACAGTCAGCCTTATGCACACATGGATTCCCAACTACAAAGTTGACCCTTGAACAACTCGGGTTTCAACTGCATGGGTCAATTAAACTGCAATAAGTGAAAAACTTCTGTATATAATTGAACCCTCACTGTTGAAACCTGTATTGTTCAAGGGTTAACTGTAGTTTCTTCTGATCTTTAGTATTTGTGTGTTCAGTTATAATATTTTCTCTGTCATTTCTGATTTTGAGTCTTCTGTCTTTTTTTTATCTTAGCTAGAGGTTTGTTTTTATTTTTATTTTTTTAAAAACAGCTCTTGGTTTCATTGATCTTTTCTATGGTCCTTTTTGTCTCTATTCCATTTATTTCTGCCCTCATCTTTGTTATTTCCTTCCTTCTATCTTTGGGGTTAGTTTTTTATTTTATAGTTCCTTGAGGTATTAAATTAGATTGTTTATTTGAGATCTTTATTTTTTCTTAATGTAGGTGTTGATTGTTATGAACTTCCCTAATTGAACTGCTTTTGCTGAATCTCATAAGTTTAGTATTTTGAGTTTCCATTTTCATTTGTCTCAGTATTTTTTTTCAAGTATTTTTCTTAGTTTTATTGAGATATAACTGACATACAATGGCCATCCAGAAAATTCATCCATTGTCAATATAATGAGAATGGTTGCATGGTTGGATACTTTCCAGACAGCCCTTGTATAACATTGTATAAGTATATGGTATGAAACATAATGATTTGAGATTATATATATAAACACACACACGCATATATATATGTATATATGTACATATATACATATATATATATATATATGAGTACCACAGTAAGTTTAGTTAACATCCATCGCCTCACATAATTACAATTTTTTTCCTTGTGATGAATCAAGATGTTTTTTAATTTCTCTTGTGAATCCTTTTTGACCCATTGTTGCTTAATCTCCATATATTCATGAATTTACCAGGTTTTTCTTCTAATGGATTTCTAGTTTCATACCAATGTGGTCAGAAAAGATGCTTGATACGATTTCAGTCTTCTTAAATTTATTAAAACTTTTTTGTTGCCTAATATGTGACTATGAGATAATTTTTATGTGTACTTGAGAAAAATGTGTGTTCTGGTGTTGGATGGACATTACTATAAATGTATGGTTAGTCCATCTGGTATATTATATAGTTTAAATCTAGTGTTTCCTTATTGATTTTCTGTCTAGATGATTTATCTATTAAAGGGGAATAATGAAGTTTCCTATTATTATTGTATTGTGCTCTATTTCTTCATTCAGATCTGTTAATATTTGCTTTATATATTTAGATACTCTATGTTGTATATATAAATATTTATAGTTGTTATAACCTCTTTATCATTTATAATGACATTGTTTGTCTTTTGTTACTGGTTTTGGCTTACAGTCTACTTTGTCTAAGTATACTACCTGTGCTTTCTTTCGGTTTCCATTTCCATGGAATGTCTTTTTCTATCCCTTTACTTTCAGCCTATGCGTGTCCTTAAAGTTGAAGTGAGTCTCTTGCAAGCAGCATATAGCTGGGTTTTATTTTTACCCATTTAGCCACTCTATGTCTTTTGACTGGAGAATTTAGTTCATTTACATTTAAAGTAACTATTGATGAGCATGGACTTATTATTGAAATGTAGATCATTGTTTTATGGCTTTTATTTTATTTTATTTTATCTTTAGTTACTTTGTTCCTTTCTTCCTTTTTCTCTCTTTCATTGTGATGTGAGGATTTTTTGTAGTGGTATGCTTTGGTTTCTTTATCTTGCATCTATTATAGTTATTTGCTTTGTGGTTACCGTGAGGTTTACATAAAGCATCTTATAGTTATAACAGTCTATTTTAAGCCAATAACTGAACTTCAAATGCATTCAAGGCTCTACATTTATGTACTCCTCCCACATTTTATATTTTTTCTGTCACAATTTACATATTTTATATTGTAAGTTTATTAACAAATTATTATAGTTGCAATTATTTTTAATATTTTTGTCTTTTAACCTTTACACTAGGATTATAAATTATTTATGTGTCACCTTTACAAATTACAGCAGTCTGATTTTAACTGTATATTTACCTTTATCAATGAGTTTTACACTTTTATATGTTTTCATGTTACTAATTAGTGTCCTTTTGTTTCAGCTGGAAGAAATTTCTTTAAGATTTCTTGTAAAGCTGGTCTAGTGGCGATGAATTTCTTTAGCTTTTTCTTGTTTAGAAAACTCTCTCTCCAGTTCTGAAAGACAACTCTACCAGATAACATATTCTTAGTTAGCATTTTTTTCTTTTGAATGTATCACTCTACTTTCTTCAGTACTACAAGGTCTCTGCTGAAAAATCTGCTGCTAGTCTTATGGGTGTTCCCTTGTACATGGTAACAAGTTACTTTTCTCTTGCTGCTTTTAAGATACTCTTTTTGTCTTTAACTTTTGACAATTTAGTTATTATATGTTTCAATGTGGGTTTTATTAGTGTCTCAAAGGGGAGGATTGCAATCACCACCTGATTCAGGGTGATTAGAAGCAGGACCCTCAGATACCAGCTGGGAAAGTATGCTGTCAAACCCCTTTCAGGGAGAAACTGGGAGATGCCTGCTCCCTCTGTGCTGAAACTGGGTGTGTAGCTGTTGGGGGGTGTTCCTGTGTCCATTTAAAAATTTTATCTTTGTTTGTTATAGTCTCTTTGGACTCATGAATGCAAGCTTGGTTTACTATCAGAGCTAGGTGATTTGAGAGTCTGTTCCTTGGGTGGCCATCATAGAAGTTAAGCTACTCTTAGTGATATACTGGCAACTTGGTTTTATTGTTGGAGAAAGAAAGTAGGCTCCAGGGAAGCATCCAACCATCCCCTGGATGCACGCTAATTAGAAACTGGACCCTCAGGCAATGGCTTATAAAGTATGCAGTTAACCCCCTTCCAGAGAAAGACTGGGAGCTGAGTATTTTTGCCTGCACCCTCTGCACTGAGCCCTGGGGGGGATAGCCACAGGGAGTATACACACACACACACACACTTCATTAACCTTTTTTTTTTTTTATCTGCTATGGTCCTGTGGGACTGATGAATGCAAGCCACATTGGTTATCAGAGCCAGGTGATCTAGGGATTTATCCCTCAGGCAGCAGCCACAAAGGCTGTGGCGCCAGACATGTGTATGAGCTCTTTCCAGAGAATTGCTGATGACCTGTTTTTATCATTGAAGTAAGCCTGAGAGAGAAGGTGGAGGAAGTGCCCATGGGCTTGTTTGGGCTCTGGGGAGGATTACAGTCAGCACTTAGATGCGTGCTAATTAGAAGCTGGACCCCGCCCCCAGGCAGCCATTTGGAAAGTATGCAATCAAACCCCTTCCAGGGAAAGACTGTGAGACAAGCATTTTTGCCTGTTTCCTCTGCCCTGAGCCTTGAGGGACAGCTGCAGTGAGTGCTCATTGCCCATGAAGAACTGCTTCTGTGTTTGCTATAGTTCTGTGGGACTTGGGAACTGAAGCCTCATATGTTGTCAGAGGTAGGTGGTTGGGGAGCCTGTCACTTGGAGAGAGGGCTTAAATGTTAGGGCACTTGATGTGCAGTCCAAATTCTCATTCCTCTCTGGGAGAAGCTGAGAGCGAGAGAGTTGAGTGTTCCCTGCGATTGTATGGCACTGTGCCAGGAGTGGGGTTTGTGGTGAGACTGTGTCTTAGCCTTCCTTTCCCAATTCATTGGCGGTATTTTCTCAGTTTCCCAACATGTAAGAGTCACTCAGCTAGGTTCTGTTTCAGAGGGAATCACTCCATGCATAGCTGTACAATCAGTGTAGCTGGGAGGAGGGAAACTCAGGAGCCTCCTATGTTGCCATCTTGGTCTAGAGTCACTTTAGACTTATTTGGTATAAGTAGATTGGACAAAAACAATACGTCTTTCAAATTCTAGGTGCTCCGTAAGTGACTATAGACAGGTCTATTGCATCTTTGGAGGCAGAAATGAGCAAGAAAGAGTATTCTATTAATTTTTTAGTTAAGTTCAGTGATGGAAAGACACCTCACCATTAAACAAAAATTAGCATTTTTACTTTTATTCATTCACTTTAGATTATGGTTACAACGACATCCACTGAATTGCCATGAGAACATAGAAATCAAAACTATGCCAATCTATCCAGTTTCTAATTCATCTCTAATAGTCCATTAAAAGGATTTTTTTTTCAGAGGATGTTGGTTGTCTACTCTGCTGATAACCACCAAACACAAGAGGGTACTATCTGTAACCGGTTAAGCAGCTAGCACCCAAACATCTACCTATATAGTGAACACAACACTTACTCAATCATAATTTCCAAATATATCTCCAGCTCTGATTTCTCCTGAACCATGGACCCCAGTTGGCTTGTGAGTAGCTTTACATGGTGGTCCCATACTTACCTTAAGTCAGCAGACCCAACTGAATTAAGCTAAACCATAATCTCTCCCCTTTGTTCCCATTCCTGGAGTTAGTCCCTTAGACCCCGAAAAGAAACAGTTATTTCAAACTCCTTTTCTTTCCTTACCCTGCCCTTCCCTCTTACCTGGCTGTGACCAATCCTATTAATTCTCCTTAATCTAGTGCAGCTCCAGCCTCACCAACAGCTGTTAACATCTCTCACTTGGACTATTAAAGCCATGTGTTTATTGGTCTCCCTGACATCCAAATGGCTATGAGAATGGTCTTTTATAATTAAAAAAATAAAAAAACAAACCAAACAAAAAGAAAACCATATCTTTTCATGCCAGTGCTCAGAATTCTGTAAGTCAAAATCTAAATTGCCTACCTAGCATTTTGTACAAGGCCTTTTAAGGTATTTCAGCCACATCTTCCATAACTCTCTTCATTGTCTTAAGAATTCTTTTCATTCACCCATATATCACGATTACATACATCTTTTGCTTTGGGAGAACCAATCACTCTAGTTCCTCAAATCTTTCCTTTTGTGTGTCTTATAACTAGTTCTGTTAACTTAATAATATATTCTCTGTTTTTTTCTACTGGATTCTTTCAGTGTTTTTGGTTTTTTTTTTCTTTATCTCTGATCTTTTCTTTATCATATAATTTGAAAATTATATGCCTCGGTGTGGTTTTTTGCATTTATCCTGCTCAGCTTTCCCTGGGGTTCCTGGATCTGTGGATTGATGTCTAACATTAATTTGGGGGAAATTATCAGTAATTATTGTTTTAAATATTTTTTTCTATTCCTTTCTTCTCCTTCTGATATTCCCATTATATGTATGTTACACCTCTTGTAGTTGTCCCAGAGTCCTTGGATATTTTATTCTGTTTTTTGTTCCACATTTTGTTCTCTTCACTTTTCAGTTTTGATGATTTCTACTGCTAAATCTTCCAGCTCAAAGAGTCTTTCCTCAGCTGTGTCCAGTCTACTAATAAGCCCATCAAAGGTATGCTTCATTTCTGTTACAGTGCTGTTTTGTTCTATGAAATTTCTTTTTGGTTCTTTCTTAGGATTCCTATATTTCTGCTTACATTGTCTATCTGTTCATACATGTTGTCTACTTTATCCATTAGAGCCCTTGGCATATTAATCATAGTTGTTTACAATTCCCAATCTGATTAATTCTAACATCCCTGCCACGTGTGGTTCTGACACTTGCTCTGTCTCTTTAAACTGTGTTTTTTGCCTTTTAGTGTGTCTTGTAATTTTTTCTTCATAGCCAGACATGATGTACACATAAAAGAAACTGCTGTATAGAGGCTTTTAGAAATGCAATGGTAATAAGATGTGTGGGGAAGGGAAGTATGCTATAGTACGATGAGTCGATCTCAGTCCTTTAGTGAGCCTGTGCCTCTGGACTGTGAACTTCATGAGTGTTTCTCAGGTTTTTTTCTCCCTCCTTAGGTGGAACAGGATTGGATAGAGTGGACTGAAGTTGGGTGTTTTCCTCCTTCCACATCAGTTAGGCTGTGGTTTACTAGTTTTCCCGAAGGGCAGTTCTTATTTTAAAAAAAAACAAATAAACAAACACAAAAACTCAAGAGTTCTCTGGCATAGCTGAAAATGGTTCCTTTTTCCCCCTTCCTCTGCCTGAAATATGAAGGCATTTTTGCTGAATATTTACTGTGAGAACCTGGTCTGGCTCCTGGAAGTAAAACTCACAAAAGTATGTGGGTGCTCCTTATGATTACCATCCTCCCCCTCCTTGCCCCCCCACCCCGACCCCGGCCAGAGTTTTTAATGTTCAGACTTGTCCTCCCTGAGCCTCTAGTACTTAAAGTTTCTGATTTTGCTATCCCTGCATCAGTTTCAGCGCCAGTTTCCACTTATGAGTCTGCTTCAATAACCTTGATTCCCTGTATTCACCTGTGTCTCCAGTCTTGGGGACACATCTCTCTTATGAATCCAAGAATTGCTGACTTTTCCACTTGTTCAGGTTTTTACTTGTTTTTAGAATGGAGTGGTGACTTCCAAGCTCCTTACATGAGGAACCAGAAAACTATTATAATACCTCAGGATTTGGTAAACATATTCATTTTCATACTTTCTGAATGCATCATGATTTAATCAATTCAGCTTTATCCTCTCTCAGTTCTTCTGTCTGAAGAAGCCCATATTTTTTTAGCCACTTAAGACCATTACCAAGTTTTCACTTATAACCTATCTATATTCCAATCACAATAAATACAGTCACTTCTTATCAAAGAAACCACACATCCATACTTCTTCCCCTGCCCCTCCACTTCTCAGTATCCCACCAGTACAGGTCAAATCTGTTACTTATCCATACTAAAGATAATACGGAGGGTGCATCTAATAAAAGAACACAGATTTAGACCAGCACAAATACCCATCTCTCTTCTTATTCAGCATCTGCATGATCACTCTTTAGAGTCTAGACCTTACTTCTCCCCACTCCCAGGTGATTCCTGAGTGGGAGCTAGCATGTAAGAGGAGGGAGCAGGGATCCCAGGGTTCGCTCACCTCTGAAAGAGCCATCTGCAACACACATAGGTCTCATAGGTTCTGTTGGTGAAACTTGTGTTTAGGAAGGAGACACAATCGGTTTCAGCTCCCCTGGGGACATAGAGGATTCCTGGATAAAGGAGACAGAGATACTAAGGGGAAGATTTTGCACATGTTCCCGAAGGCTCTTAATATAATAATTTGAGTGTGAATTGAGATTAGGTGCCTTTTCTATGCATCTGTGAAAGGGATGGTTGAATTAATATTCTGAAAGAGACTTTGTTAGGCTCTAAGTAAGTGATTTCATCCAAGAGACTAAGCCAAAGTACCTACCTGCCACACAAGCACTGATAAGAGACACACAGGCCCCTGTGAAGAGGGCACTGACCACAACCTTGGACAAGTCAGTCTTCCGCTGAGGTACCATTGATGCTGCAGACAATGAAACAAAACAACTTGATCTCTCTCCCACCAGGAAACAAGTATACCCCATGAAGCCGCATTTAGAAGAATGCAGAGGAAGAAAATGGTAGAAGAATGGCATTTTAACCACTAACCACCAGAGGCTAGCCAGTAATGCCCTTAAAAGTGTGTATATACATTAATCCCGAGGGGTCAGTAACTCAGACACTCCCAGGTCAAGAACTGTGTGTCTGACCCTAACTTCAATAGTTCCATGAATATTCCCATAATGTATCTGGGTCAAGCAAAGCTCCAGGTTGCTCCAGAGAGGCACAAATGCCTGGGTGTTCACTAGTTGAGAGCTGTACTCCTAAGCTAAGACCATAATCAGATGGACTGTTTTGAGCCTGAGGGCTAAGGAGGTCAACATTCACCTAAGCCTTAATCACATGATGCACATCCAATACTAGATGCACCCTCACAATCAGACACCAATCAGGCATCAGAATTAGAACAGCACAGACCATACAAGTAGTTAACAAAAAGAAATTGTTTCACCTTTAAATTGTTTGATCAGCTACCAAATAAATCCACTTAATTATTCTACCCCAGAATATGAGTGCCATAAAAAATGGATACACTGAGCTGTAGTTCTTATACTGTTTCTAACTTGGATCTTCCAACTCTTGAAGTCTGCTAGTCATTCTCCCTGTCTCTGCCCTCAAAGACAACTCCACTTTCCTCATATTATTTCCTCTAACCCACATTCAGCAATATATTCAGTGGTATAAATGTATCTGTGCCTGCTTCAAATACTCACCCCTCCCACACCTGGTGATTTGTAGCATTTAATCCAGCAGTTCACTCACTCTTACTGTCTATCTGCCTTATGTGTCTGACACTTTTGTCTTTTGATTCCTTGTGCAACTCCTACTTCTGTGAAGACAACTGGTGAGCAGCCTAATTTCTGAAAGAAACTTTGCTACTAAATAAAAAACAAAATACCTTTATTTATATATGCACTATGTCCCATTTAATGGCAAAAACAAACAAGCAAACAAAAAAATCATTTAGTCTTTCTCAAAGAGAAAATAAGAGTAAAACTCATTTTTGGACCTCCAATCAAAAGGAAAAAAAGTAATAGAAGTTGAGATTGTAAACCCAGCCTGGGCTCCATGCTTAGGCAGGTAGCATGGCTGCCTTAACTCCAAATTAACTACCACCTGAGGGCCCATGTCACATCGGCTTCTCTATCTGGTCTCAACTTGTACTGAAGCACCAGGCCTGCCTACTACAGAAGCTGGGATCTGGCTGGCTGATTGGGTAGCTGGGAAAATAAATTAACTCACTCAAGCCTCCCAGTGTGATTCCAATGGCACTAAGATTGGCAAATCCACAAAGGGCAAATGTTGTAATGATTTCAGCTCTTACCTAAGGAAAACAAAAATAAACAAGTAAATAAACTCAGTCCCATGTGTGCACGTAAATAATCATGATAAAAGTTCCAGAGATCTTAGAACCCTCAATCTTGTCCACACTACCCTAAGGAATATGGAAAAGATGCTCAGAAAATAATCACTTCCTGAGTTATTACAGGAATAGTGATATGGAAACCACATAGGCTTCTTCGCCCAGCACTCTTCTTATTGCAGCCTATGAATAAGGATAATTGAGCGGGCACAGAGAGAGAGAGAAATGAAGATCAATTTATAGCAATTTAAACTTATAAATGAAGAAGGGAGTCCGAGACCATCAAAAATAGTGTCCACTCTAGACTGCCCCAACTGTAAAGACCCAACAATTACATTATAAAGAGAAGTTGGGTCAGAAAGTGGGGGATGAATACCACACAGACCTCAGGGCAGCTCTGGCCCTGGAGCTAAGTAAGCATACTCTTTTTTTTTTTTTTTTTTAAGATTTATTTTTATTTATTTTTATTTTTGACAGAGAGAGAGAGATACAGAGACAGAGACGGAGACGGAGAGAGAACTGAGCTGGGGGAGCTACCAGTTCAGCATATGGTTCTGCATGGGCCGGGTCCCGGACTCGATCCCCAGTCCCCAGCGCTGCAAAGTGAGTGCTCAACCCACTGAGCCATCCCGGCTTCCCCAAGCATACTCTTATACTTGTTGTGTAGTTAGGCCTGGGATGCTGCAAAGGGATATATGGGTGTAAAACAAACTTTTGTATAACACTTTCTCAATGTCCACAAATGCTTTATGGTTTTCTGGATTGTCACTTACAGAAATCCACTGTTTTTTGCCCCCAATCCACTCTTCCATTCCAGAGAGACGTTTGTTCTTGTACTGAGACAGTTGCTCATAGGCCACAAACTCATTTATGAAGAATTTGATCCCTATCATCTCAGCCACCATTGGACAATCTGCCCACTCTACACCCATCATGAAAACCATGGGACTTAGGATATAGGAGCAGATCACCTAGGTGAAAAGAAAGAGATATCCCAGGAAAAGAACAACAAATAACCGGTAAAGACCCACAGACTGTCTCTGGAGCTTTAACTCACTCTCCTCCACCCTTCTATCCACGATCTCTTTTACCTCACTGTGGGTCAAGAGGTCTTGCATTGTTCAAGGACCACTTAACTATACCTTAGGGACAGTCCAACCATTGTAATTTTTTACCTGGAAAGTGAGCCCTTGTATGTCAACCAATTCCCCTAGCCAGGAGAGGGCAGCGTTGATGAAGGCCAACACAGCCAAAAAGGCAATCAGGTTGGCTACTACATTAGCAGCAAGGCCTACGGCATCTGTGGCTCCATTGCTGGCAGCTTCTAGGACACTCTTCTCCTTCCTGTAATTATTGGGCAGAGGAGAAGAATATGGCGTCTGGATTACTCTCAGCCTCACCGAGAAGAGAAATTCCACTTTCCCCATGGTGTAGGTGTGCAGGAAGAGGGTGCAAGACCAGCTTGGGAGTTGATGGGGGATTCTTTAGAGACCCTTTTGGTGGAAATTACACTGAAGCAATATCAGATTTAATTGCCATGCAATTGCCTGACACCAACGACAGAAGATAGAGGCAGGTGGGAGGGTTACACAATTGAAAAAAATCAACATGATTAGCTAGAGGCAGAGGTAGACAAGAGGACATAGAAATCATATTATTCCTTCTCCAGGAGACTTGGAGCCTCTGCCACCACAAGCACCCTTTTTCTTCTTATTATTTTTTTTTTCCACAAGCACCACTCTTGACTCTGCTCCTGACCGTACCATCTCCCAAATTATATACCTCATTGGACTCACCCACGGGGCAATTTTACCCCTTCCTTATTCTTGAACTTGGATTCCTCCACTTCTGGATATGCCAGCTTTGACAAGGCGAGAGCAGAAGGGGCAGCCATCACAGAGGCAGAAATCAGGGATGATGCATCGATCTGTAAGGTCAGATTTCGGAATCAGTGTCTGTGAAACTGGACTCAGGCTCACCAGGCGTGATCAGAATATGCCTACCCCAAAAGTTATGAAGGCTCCCATCACAGTGCCTGAAATGGTGGCAAACCCTCCAGTCATCACTGCATGGATTTCAGAGAGCGTCATATCTGCAAGGTATGGACGGATGAGCAGAGGTGACTCTGTCTATAAAGGAGGAGACACAAGTCAGATTCAAGAGGCTGTGACGCCCCACTTGAGTGCCCACGCTGGCTCCAGGACACATCCTTCTTGGTGGCTGCCCTTACAGCCTCGAGTTCTGCTCTTCGGCCCTCCTAGCATCTGCCTCACTTTCTCTGGCATCTAATGATATCCTGACTGACACTATTCTCACCTGTTTTCATACATGTTTGTCTCATCTGTTTAAATTTTATAATGAACAGAAGAGAAATGGTATATCTCTTGTATACTCAATGTCTAAAAACATATATACTTAACGAATGGCTTTATGGAGTACAGTGCACTTACTGGGTACATATTAATTGCTTTCAAAGTACTCATTAAACAAATTACAAATAGACAATTGAAGCCCAATGTTGATGAAAGAATCAAAAGAAATAGTCTTTGTGAAAATGTTATGAAATTACAAAGACTCAACTATGTAAAATGTATCTAACATCAACTTAAGATAATGTTATCATTTAATGAGTGATAACTGTGTGCCAAGTGCTTTATTAAATGCTAAGGAAATTAATATGAACAAGAAAAATTTCCTACTCTTGGGAGCTTATAGTCTAGCAGAAGCAACTAAGGTGATTATGGATAATTTCAGCAAAATGTGGAGTGCCAACGTAGAAGTATGCAAAAGTACTCTGGGAACATTTCAGAAATAGTTAATTAGCCTAAGGTCTTGGAAGAGAAAAGGACTCAATACTAACTCCTCATCAATTTGACAAGCCATTTTTCCCTAGCATTGAGCTAGTCAGCCAATAGCATATATTGAGCACCTATTCTATATAAATGTATCAAACCAGAATTTGGGGGAAGAGCTTTGAGCAAGGTAAGCTGTTGCCAACTTAGAGACCCTGGAAAACAGTATCACAGGGAGAAACCAAAACATAGACCAAACAGCCTTTATAACCACTGAAAGGGATAAGATTTAGAGCAGGATGTTTCCCTAAATGCCTGTGTTGGAAGTTGTATTGGTTGTTAAGGCTGTCCACATTAAGTATGCCCAGGTAAGTATTATATTATTACACACAGAGGGTAAGAGCAATGAGCTGAGTTTCCATTGAACTTCTAAGTTTTCTTTCATCAGTGACTGCCTACCTATACAGTCTTCATTTAGTTGACTTTTCAGAGGAAAAACATATTTTCTCAACCTGGTTTCTCCTATATTCTCTGTTCTCCAGAAAAAAGAAGAGCAGAATGCCTCAGGGTACTTACCATACCCACAAAGATGTTTCCTGCCACAGCCAGGGTTTCTGTAGCAGTGGTGCCCATGGTGAGTTGCAAAAACCAGGCAACCTAAAGAGATACAGAGACCTAAACCATTAACATTAGCAAGAATCCTGGAGAGTATTCAGCAAAACTGCCCTTCTCCATCTTACGGGTAAGGAACTAAGGCCTACAGAAATATAGTGACAAACCCAAAGCCACAGAGCAAGTTATAAACAGAGCCTGGACCAGAACTCAGGACTCTTGAATTCCAGAACTAATAGATTAAATCTCAGTATGAAATGCAGTCCAGCCCATTTTCTCTTCCTGCTCTGCCCCTCAGCCCACCCCTCAGCCTAGGCCTGACCATCTGATATCAGATATGTTTGAAAAAGTGTGCCTTTTTACAATGGTTCTAACACTCTAGATCCTACATTTGAACATTTTACCAAAGTAAATGTCATTTTCATGCTTCTTGATAGATCACAAGATAAAAGTCTACCTTCTGACTGGTGTAGGAGAATGGCTCACCTTCTGAATGACCCACTGCACAAGGCCCAGGTAGTAAAGAATGGACATCGTACATCCAAAGAAAAGGATGACCGGTAAAGCCTATAATGAGAATGACAGGCAACCTGTGAAATATTACAATCATGCTTCCTTTATCCAGTTTTATTTCCTGCTGTTTCAGTTACCCATGGCCAACAATGGTCCAAAAATATTAAATGGACAATTCTAGAAGTAAACAATTCCTAAGTTTTAAACTGTGTGCCAATCTGAGGAGTGTGATGGTATCTCATGCTGTCCTGCTCTGTCCTGCCTGGGATATGATTCATCCCTTTGTCCAGTGTGTACCTGCTCAACACACTACCCACCTACTCATTAGTCATTTAGTAGTTGCCTAAGATATCAAAGCATACAACTGTCCCAGTATTTCAGTGTATATGTTCAATCCACTCTTATTTTACTTAATGGCCCTAAAGCACAAGAGTAATGATGCTGGCAATTCAAATATGCCAAAGAAAAGCTGTAAAGCGCTTCCTTTAAGTGAAAAGGTAGAAGTTCTCAATACAAAAAGAAAAAAAGAAATGTATGATGAGGTTGGTAAGATCTAAGAACAAAACTTCTATCTGTGAAATTGCCTAATTTATAAATTAAATTTTATCATAGAGGGAAGCCGGGATGGCTTAGTGGGTTAAGCACTCACTTTGCAGCCCCAGGGACTGAGGATCGAATCCCAGCCCTGGCCCGTGTGGACCCATATGCTGAATTGGGGAGTTCCCCCAGTTCGGTTCTCACCGAGGTGAGACCCCGGCCCGGTTCCTGCCCTGTGCAGACCTGCGCTCACCTGTGGAATGAAACTACATGGAAAAGCCAATGGTGTGCAACTATGGAGACTGTTCTGGGCCTTCCCCCTTCTCTCTGTCTCTGTTTCTCTCTCTGTCTCTCTGTCTCTCTCTCTCTCTCTCTCTCTCTCTCTCTCTATCAAAAACAATAAAAATAAAATCTTTAAAAAACAATTTTTATCATAGGTATGTATGCATAAGAAAAAACACAGTATATATAGGATTAGGTGCTATCTGGAGTTTCAGGCATCCACTGGGGGTATTGGAACATATCCCCCACAGATAAGGTGGTGGGGGAGAACTACTATAATTAAAGGTGCTCACGTATGCCATAAATGAACTGTGTTTCAGGCCTCTAAGTTAAGCTCTCTGCCTTCCAAGAGCAGCTGATACAGTGTAGATATTCAGTGGTTATTTAAATGCAAGGTAGTTTAGGAACAAATTTTAAATGTATCATAAATCTATTATCCCATCAGTACTAAGCCACAAGGAGATGTTTTCTGAGACTTCCTCCCCCATTTTTATTGTACTCCAATTTAGGTATGATGGTGATCAAAAGGCAAGAGATTGATGCTCTTTCCTCTACTAATGGGATCAAATCCTGTTCTTAGAGTCAAATTGGTGTATATACTGGCTGATCTCCTGAACACATATTTTCATCCTCTGTTTTATACCTCCTCCCATACTGACCCTCATTCCGGCCTACAAAACAGATTTGACCTGAAAAGCAAAGACATTCTTGACCAACATATCCCCAAAGACAAAACTGGAGCCAGCCACAGTGTAGTTCAGGAAAATCTGAAAGAAAAGGAGAGAGTGAACAAAAGTGAAGCCAGGTAGGACACAGAGGAAGATGGGATCAGCCTCATGCATTAGTTCCTACTGCTGCTACTAAGGTTGAGCTCCCTTTGACAGCATAGGGACAGACTATGTCCCCATGAGCTGCTCATTGAATGACAGAGGACTCCGCAGTTAAATTTTCTTTATTACTTTGATTAGTAGTGCCCCAGAACACTTTTCCACCAGATCTTCTACCACCTTCATTAATAAGACACAGACCATTTTCCACATGATTTCCCCATATCTCCTTTCTCAAGAGTTCTAAAAAAGCAAAGCCCTCACATTCAATTTCTCATACCTGAGTCTGTTCTCCCAGCCATTGAAATGCATTAAATCCAGGATCAGTTCTGATGACCAAGATCCCAAAGACAAACTGAAGACCCAGGCCCCAAAGCACTGCCCTCCAGGACACCTGAGACCAATAAGAACATTATTCCAATGTGAGTTCTAAATCCTTCTTATCCAGTACCTAGTTGGAGTTTTAAACATGGCAACATGTACTCTGGGTGGAATCACTCTAAGATATTAACAGTAAGTCTGGGGTAAGATGGAGTAGGGATCAGGGGGAAACAGAGCAGTAATATGTAAAGAACCACATATATCCATACAGTTTCAAAACTATAGCAAGGGTGTCAAAATTTTGGCTTCCCTTGGCCACATTGGAAGAAGAAGAATTGTCTTGGGGCACACATAAAATATACTAACACTAATGATAGCTGATGAGTTAAAAAAAATAATAATCTCATAATGGTTTAAGACAGTTTATGAATTTGTGTTGGGCCATGTTCAAAGCCATCCTGGGCCAAATACGGCCTATGGGCCATGGGTTGGACAAGCTTGGTCTACAAGTTAGATGGCACACATGTATACATACATATATACAAAGAAAAACACCATAAATCAATATTTTAACATCACTTTTTCAATGCAAGCTGATTTGCTCTTGTATTCTATTTTTTTCTTTCCTTTTTTTCTTTTGTTTTCTCTTTAACACTGGCCTAGATCCACAACATTGATATCACACTAATGGATCACAACCTACAGTTTGAAAATAAGTGGCCTAGGCCTTCTGGGAGCAAAATTGTCAGAGGCAAATTCCAGAATTTGTTAAGAACTTAGTTCTATGCCTCTGTAATCAATACTTGACACATGCACTTTGTAATTAGTAACATATGACCCTCGGCCCACCCTGCATACCCCACACTCACTGCACTGTGGTGTTTGGAGCAGGCAAAGAGGATGAGGATAAACATGCAGATTCCTACAAAGGAGATCAACTGCTCTGGCCTTTGGGCTGTGTCTAGAGCTAGCCACAGGATAAGGCCAATCAAGGAGACTCCTGCGAACACCCTGAAGAGGGAATGCCAAGACCATGTCATCAACTCAGTGAATAAATAACAAATAACTAAATTTACCTCTAAAAAATAGAAGTTTACCCCAAGAAAAAGTGATAGAACTCAGTAGATTAGACACAGAGACATATCTTGAAAATCATTCATCTGATAGTTTCCTAGCTACTACCTCTCCCAACCCTTTTATTCACAGAATAAAGCTGAAAGAGTTCAACCTGACAACACAAATCATATGACTTCCTTTCCTCAGGTTCCTATATCAGTAAGATGTGATATTAAGACTCATTCTTTAAGATTATTCTAACGATTAACCAAAATATATATTTTTTAAGAAGGAAGAAAAGCATGCATGGTCCCTCATGGATCTCCACACAATTTCCAATTACTCCAAGGACAAGAGTAAAGGCTAAGTCACAAATCATCTATTTATGGTCTATGTTCCCTTGATGTACAAAACATGCTTAATGAATACACAGACTGGTTTCCTCATATCTGGGTATTAGAATCATTTCAGCCCAAGGGAAAGAATTAGAAGGGAACTTACATATCAAAACAAAACAAAAAGAGCATGTTTTCCACTGAGATCAGGAAAAATAACATTAACAAAAAGCATCACAAATTAGAATTTAATTTTGGAGCTATCTCACTGTAAACTCATCTCATTTAAAGTGACTACAATGTGGCTTCCAGAATCTATCTTGCTAATGAATAGAGAGTCCCTTTAGCTTTGTCTACTCACAGAGTCAAATAAATCAATGATCCAAAATTTAAGTTGTAATCTAATGTGTTTCTCCAAATTATTGCTGTTGTAAACATTCTTAGCACCTATTTCCTATACATCCATTGGAAAATAGGTAAAAAAGAAAAACTTTATAGAGGCTGAAATTTATTCTGTCACCCCAGGCCTGCAATCAAAGGCCATGTGCATTCCACAGTTAGTTAAATAAGCTGTAGCTGCTGTTGAATCCAGTTCTGTATACACAGAACAGTGAATTTGCTCATTAAACTCTAAGGAGTTGTAAAAGACACCAGGGGATACAGGAAGTCTGGAGGACTAGAGAGGGAAAAAGTATAAAAAGCATCGGGGCACTGAGAGACACATATGACCACCAAACCAATTTGATAATTTAATGAAACAGACTGAAACTCTTCTCTGAAACTTAACCCCTCCTGCCCCTAATAATGTTGACACACGAGGCTACAAGAAACTGGACTGAAGTCCAGTGCTCAGGGACCCGTTGCCATTTGCTCTCTGAGCCTTGGTTTTAAAGACTGTAGGTGAGGGTTTGAGAGACAGCTTAGGAACTGTCAAAGGAAAAAAAGGAAAGTGGACTGTGGTTTGGGACAAGTATTGGGACAAGGGATGTTGAGATCCTTATCTTACCGTTTCATCCAAAGGTTCAGGCAGGAGTTTTTAAAGGGCTTCAGACATCTTGTTAATTTTTTTCTAAAGAAACTTTTCAGAAGGCGGTGGACCAGGACCAAGAGCACCAAACAGGTGAGGACAAACAAGGCCAGTGCCCTCTGGAAATCCAAGATGCAAGCTGCCAAGAAGTAGGCAGCATAGGCTAAAAGGAGAAAGTGCAAAGTAAGGATCAACAAGTCAGACCTCCCAGAGGCAAATGAAGCTCTAGTCATGAGTGTCTGGGACTGAAAGCAAGAAAAATCCTCCAGCAACCTTGTCAACAATCCCCAATTGTCACTGAGCTGCAGTTCTCAAGACCAAGTTAGATGGCTGACTATTTTCTCCTTGAGAATTCCTAAGGAATAGTTTGAATATGGCATAATATCACTTGTCTTTAATAAAATATCTTCTAATTTGTCTGATATCCTTTTTCCATTCCTTGGAGTAAATTTGATCAACACCCACCATTAGACTCTTTTAAAGCTTTATAACCCCAGACATTTTAACCTATCCTCTTGAGCAAGATCACATAAACAAGGCAACTACTAGAGAGTACAGCAGGTCCTTCATTCCACATTGGTTATAACATTGATGAGATTCCTAGGAACTTAACTTGTTTACAGTGGTGCCTTGGAATTCGAACTCAATCCTTCCCAGAACCCTGTTTGAGTTCTGAAATGTTCGAGTTCCAAGATGAGTGGGTGTTCGGGTAAGACTACAGGACGTGCAGTCAATACATCCCACACAAGCAATGTGTTGGCATTCAGATTCCAAGGCAGCATTCGGATTCCGAGGCAAAACTTGCTTGATTTTTTTCATTCAGATTCCAAGTTGTTCAAATTTGGGGGCATTCAGATTCCAAGGTATCACTGTATATCAATTAGCCTATGGTAATATTGGTTTCATTATATAGGGTCCAGCAGAAGTAATGCCCATTATGATTAGTACAAAATCATAAGCATGTAATTCTGTAACATAATATCACACTCAGACACACTATACTACATTAAAAAGGGTGTTACTTCTGCCAGACTCTGTATGTTGTTTTGCTTAAAGTTGCAGAATCAATTGATGACCTTGAGGACTCACTATATAGCCATCTGGTCCTCACCCTATGCCACCTCGAATTACTCCCAAATATAATTGTGTTCACATCATTACAGCTGTCTCTACTATTGACACAAAAGTCCCTTATATCACTGACAGTATCTTTTAAATAGAGATTTTCTAAGTTTTAAAAAATATTTAATATTGTTCATCTTACCAGTAAGCCAGCAAGTAAGGAATGTATATTACAAGCTTCTCTTATAAAGACTATAAGAACCATGCCCTGCATCAAATCAAGACACTAAAATAGAGACAAGCCCAAATTTCCTGAAATATTTAAGTCTATCAAATAGTACAGTTTTGAAAAATACTTTATTCTCAGATTTTACTTATTCCTAGAAGTGCAACTCAATAAATTATGGTTTACCTACCAGTAATTACAATCTATATATCATATAGCCCTTTAGATCAGTTTGTGAATAAAGTTACTTCCCATCTAGAAATCATCTTGTGTCAAGATGATTTCCTAAACCAATATGTCTCTTGCTTCTAGGAATTCTCAGTACCTCACCCAAACACAACAGGCCCAGCAGGATCTTCTTGAACAAGCTGGCATGTGTTTTGCAGAAACTTCTTGCCCTGGTGAAAAGCTGTAGGCTCCTCCTGGTAAGAACCCAAAAATTAAGATACAGAAGTTACTCTATTGCATTTGTATCAATTCCCAGAACTTAGATTACCTGGCCAGAGGAAGAACTTTCTCTTGGTCAATGAGGAAAACTACTCAGCCAGAGGGACATTAGGTAGTGTTCCAGCAATGCCAAAAGGCCAGATCGAACCTTGCTAATAGGCAGCAAGTCAGATTAACCCTACCCAACCTGGACTAGCAATATCCTTGGTAATCTCCTACTACAGAGGTGGACACAGGTCACATCAGGGAGAGACTCCTTGGACCTACTGCTTTCCTATTCCCCAAGGATAAGGGGTTGCTCAGCTTCCTGATTCAGAAAAGGGCCTTTTCTTCTGAGATGCAGCTTTGACCATTCCTTTCTAAAACACACACACAAACCCATGAGCACTGACAGGCCAGAAGGAAAACACCAAGAATCCCTGAATGGGAAAGACATGAGATAAGATGCCCAGCAGATAAGACTAGTCAAGTTTGGTTTCACAAACATTTATATAGTGCTTTCTATGTGCTGGGCTCTTTCTAAGAACTCTACAGACAGTACCTCATTGACTCCTCCTAAAAATTTTTGAGGTGGTTACTATTATAATTTCCATTTTATAGCTGAGGAAAAATAGAAGTCAAGTAACTTTCTCAAGGTCATGGAAGCTGTAAAGAGCTAAAACAAAATGTAAAAACACAGGCAGTCTTGGAATACTAGGACAGCTCAGCAGTTGAGTGTTTGCCTTGCAATTATGAGGTCCAGGGTTCAATTCGCAGTCCCAGCCCATGCAAACCCTTATGCTGAACTGCAATGCAACTGGTAACCACCAGGATGGCTCAGTGGCAAAACTTCTCACCTCCCATGTGGGAGGCCGGGGTTCTGTTCCTGCCCTAAGCAGCCCCATATCCACCTGTACAACTATGGAGACTGCTCTGGGCTCTCCCCACTTTCTCTCTCTTTCTCTCTCTCTCTCTCTCTCTCTCTCTCTCTCTCTCTCCTTCTCTCAAAACAATAAAAAAAAAAATAAACCTTAAAAAAAAAAAAAGCACAGTATGGTACTGGCATAAAATTATAAACCCATAGACCAATGAAACAGAATAAAGAGCTTAGAATTAAACTCCCACATATATAGTCAACTAATATTTGACAAGGGAGCCAAGAATACCCAGTGGGGAAAGAATAGTTTCTTTAATAAATGTGTTGAGAAAACTGGATAAACACATGTAAAACAATGAAATTAGAATCCTATCTTACACCACTCATAAAAATTAACTTGAAATGGATCAAAGACTTAAATGCAAGACCTGATACCATAAAACTCCAGAAGAAAATGTAGGGAAGAAGCTCTTCATCATTAGCCTTGGCAATGATTTTCTGTATATGACACCAAAAACACAAACAACAAAAGCAAAAATCAACAAGTGGAACTACATCAAACTTAAAAGCTCCTGCACAGGGGATGCCAGGATGGCTTAGCCCCAGGGTCCAGAGATCAAGTGCCAGCCCCAACCCATGTGGACCCATATGCTGAACTAGGGTGTGCCCCCACTTTGGTTCTCACTGGGGCGTGCCTCCCAAGCTGGAGGCCCCTGGCTGGTTCCTGCCCTGCACAGCCTCGTGCCCACCTGTGAAATAAAACTGTAGAAAACTAATGACATGCAGCTATGGAGACTGCTCTGAGCCCTCCCCCTTCTCTCTCTCTTGCTCTCTTGCTCTCTCTCTCTCTCTCTCTCTCTCTCTCTCTCTGTTAAAAACAATAAAAATAGGGGAAGCTAGGATGGCTCAGTGGGTTAAGTGCCTGCTTTGCAGCCCTGGGAACCAAGGATCAAATCCCGGGCCCAGACCCATGCAGACCCATGTGCTGAACTGGGGTGTGCTTCCCATGCAGGAACCCCCCAGTTCAGTTCTTGCCTCCTTGTTCGACTCCTGCTCGAGGGGGCATGCCTCCCATGTAGGAGGGCCCCAGCCCAGTTCCCGTCCTGTGTGGCACCTGCCCACCTGTGTGGAATGAAACCATGTTGAAAACTGATGATGTACAGCTATGGAGACTGCTCTGGACCCTCCCGCTTCTCTCTGTCTCTGTCTCTCTCTGTCTGTCAAAAAGAATAAAAATAGGGGAAGCCGGGATGGCTCGGTGGGTTAAGCGCCCACTTTGCAGCCCCAGGGACTGAGAATCGAGTCCCGGCCCCGGCCAGTGTGGACCCATATGCTGAACTGGGGAGTGCCCCCAGTTTGGTTCTCACCGGGCTGAGACCCCAGCCCAGTTCCTGCCCTGTGCAGCCCCTAGCCCACCTGTGGAGTGAAGCTATGTGGAGGAGCCAATGATGTACAACTATGGAGACTGTTCTGGGCCCTCCCTCTTCTCTCTGTTTCTGTCTCTGTGTATCTCTCTCTCTGTCCAAACAATAAAAAAATAAATAAATCTTAAAAAAAAAAAGAATAAAAATAAATCTTTAAAAAGAAAAACCAATAAAAATAAATTTTTTTTAAAAGTTTCTGCACAACAAAAGAAAAAATTAACAAAATGAAAAGCAACCTAAAGAGTGAGAGAAATTTATCTTTTCAAACCATATATAAATTTTTTCAAACCATATATCAGATAAGGGGTTAATATCAAAATATATAAAGAACTCATACAACTCAACAACAACAACAAACAATCCAATTTAAAGGATGGGCAGATAAATTAAATACACATTTTTCTAAAAAAAGATACCCAAATGGCCAACAGGTATATGAACATCACGAATCATCAGAGAAATGCAACTCAAATCCACAACGAGCTATCACCTCACACCGGCTAGAATGGCCATCATCAGAACAAGAGATAACACATGTTGACAAGGATGTGAAGAAAAGGAAACCCTTGTAATTTACTCTGTTGGTGAGAATATAAATTGGCTCAACCATTATGAAAAACAATATGGAGATTCTTCAAAAAATTAAAAATAGATCTACAATATGATTCAGCAGTTCCACTCCTGGGTATATATACCCAAAGGAAATGAAAACAGAATATTGAAGAGATATACATATTCCCATATTTATTGCACTATTATTCACAATAACCAAGATTTAGAAACAATCTAAGTGCCCATTGGTGGATGAATAAAGAATATGGGATGTGATATACACACACATAGGAATACTATTTGGCCATGAGAAAAAACATCCTGCCATTTGAAACAATATGGAAGGCTTGAGCAAATTGTGCTAAATGAGATAAGTCAGACAGAGAAGATAAGTACTGTATGATATCACTTAAATGTGGAATCTAGAAATTCCAAAATCATAAAAATAAAAAGTAAATGGTAGTTACCTGGGGGTGGAGAGGTAGAACAGATGTTATATAAGGGTAAAAATTTGCAATGAGTACTAAATAAGCAAATAAACAAGAAATCTAATGTAGAGTATAGTGAATATAGACAACAACATTGTATTATAATCATCAAATTTGCAGAGAGACTAGAAGTTAATGATTCCAAGCACTAAAAAAAAAAAAAAAATCACTATGTCACATGGTAGAGGTGCTAATTATCACCGCAATGGCAATTATATTTATTATAAATATATTAAATTAACATGTATACACCTTAAATTTGCTTAATGTTACATGTCAAATACATTTCAATTTTAAAAATATGTTTACTTGCAATTCAGAGATTAGATGAAGGATCTGGGTAAACATTTGAGCTCATTAATTGTGAATTGGGCCTTTTTTTTTACACAATTCCCTTTAGAATTATTTTATTAAATCATAAATGTACAACAGCTTCTTAACTCTACACACACACTTAAATTTTTTAAAGAAAAAATGTTATGTCTTGTTACACCATAATTCTGGCTAATAGCTTTTAAAACCTTTGAGAAAAATCTTTAAAAAGGTTTCACATGTCACCTGAAACTTACAAATTTAACATGATCAAAGAAGGAATGCTTCTACACTCTTACAAAGACCACTAGAAAGAAGCAACAATTAAAAAGCTAAGAAACTGTCTCAAAGGCATTTTCTTTACAATCCTTCCTCCACAGTAAGGTAATGTTATTAAATAATCCAATCCATTCATAAAATGGCTCTCTGCATCTGCTCTGGTGTCTTCTGCCATATCACTGCATATTTATGCATGACTGAGATAAGAGTTTCCTTACCATTGTTATTTCGATAACCTGAAGCTGTTGTCACCTCTGGCCTCTCATCCTCTCCTATTTATACAGTGAAGCCCATGGCAAATGGGAAGAAGCTCAATATCTGTTTCTCCCTCCATAACCCCCACTTCCTCCACTAATCCATGACCACTTCCATAGCCATTGGATGCTCCTCTAAAGTTACTTCCCGGTCCTGGTCCAATATTTCCACTGCTACCACAAGAATCCACAAAACCAAAGTTGCCTCCTCTTCTACTTTTAGAAAGTTGAACTTCTTGCATGTCTTGTCTAGACAATGCCTTTCTTACTTCTGCATAATGACCATTGATGGTACCATATTTCTGCAACACAATCTTATCCACAGGATCATGGTCATCAAAAGTAACAAATCCAAAGCCTCTTTTCTTTCCAGACTGTCTATCAGTGATTATCTCAACAGTGTCAATTTTCCCATATTCCTTGAAGTAATCCCTAACATGATGTTCCTCAGTTCTTCTTTAGTGCCACCAACAAACAGCTTCTTTACAGTTCCATGAGCCCCTGGCTTTCCAGATTCCTCTCCTGCAACAGCCTGTTTTGGCTCAACCACTCTCCCATTAAATGAATGTGGTCTTGCAGTCATGGCGGCATCAACCTCAGCCATGGATGAAAAAGTTACAAAACCCAGTCCTCTTGATTTTTTCCTTGCAGGATCTCTCATTACCACACAATCATTAAGTTTCTCCCATTGCTCGTAGTAGTTCCTCAAACTTTCTTCTGTGATGTCAAAGCTCAAGCCACCAATAAAAAGTTTACGAAATTTATCCTTTTTTCTCTTTTTCCTCTCCAAAGGAAGTTTCTAAAGTTTTCTCCATCGCAGACCCCGTCGCTTCAGCCCAATTTCCTGCAGCTGAGCGAGACGAGAGAGATCTGCACAGTCGAACACCACGAACCGAACGCATCCTGGTGCGGCAGTGAAAACTGCCGGGGCTGGAGAAACATCGCTGAGAGGACCTCAGAGGGGCAAGCCGTCGCTGCTGCTACTCCGTTACTTTTTATTTTGTCTGGTTTAACTTTGTGGAGCCAAGAGTAATAAATAAAATAATAAATGTTCCCCCAATCCTAAATTTTATTGTTAAGAAAATTTTCATAAAGTCAGAGGAATGGGGTGATTGGAGTTGATGGAAGGAATGTAATACTAGGTCACCACTGAAATGACAATTATTCTGAATGGATAACTGGAAAAAATAAATTAACAATGGGAGAAATGAATTTGATATTTTGAAAAAAGAAACAATTGAGACAAATAGAAACAAGTGAATAGCAAGATGGTATTTGTAAATCAGTAAATCTAAACACCCCAATTAAAGAGCAGAACGTGGAAGATTGGCTAAAAATAAAAAAGCAAGAAGAGGAGCTGCTCTTTTTCTGAGAGGAAAAAAAACAAAAACAAAGAGGACAAAGACAAAGCAGATTATAAGGTAATATAAGTGTTACTGCCATGATGAAAAGGGAAGTAGTGACACTATTTTTAAAAAGGAATGATATTGGATTATATAGCAATTAGCAGTAGAGATGGGATAGGTAGAGTTGGGATTGAAAATTTGAGAAGAATAGAAGTTTTAAAACAACTGCTACAACTAATGTCACCCCAATAAATATAACAATTAATTTTAAAAAACTTAAACAACTGCTAAAGAGAAATAAGCAAGTGAACCACATGTAATAAAGTGAAGTGCCAACCAGTGAAGAAGACTCAGGCAGACCAGTTTGAAGCCAAAGTTGCCCTTAATTGTTTTAACTGAGCTCTATATGAGGTCTAGAAATATCTGAACAGAATTTAGAGCTGATATTAACAAGGCTTATAAGCATGATCATTATCCTCCTTTCCTAGTAATCAGCTTGAATGAAAAAACAATTCATGTGAATGAAAAGTTTAATATGACCCAACTCCTCATTTCCAGAGTTAAGAACCAGAAGAGGTGGTAGAAGACAAGCTAGGAAAAAGAGCATGACTCGTCCTCCAAGGCAGAAGAGCCCCTCTCAGGTCTGCTGCCCGTTCAGCAGCCAGAACTGAATTTAAGAAGGATGTCTCCCTGCCTAGCTAGCTAGCTCCAGAACCCTGACATCACTCAGCACACTGCTCAGGGTGGGAGGCATACAACTGAGGGTCTGCAACTGAAGGAGAAAGGGAAGCACTCATGTAACCTAGTATCCTTTGCTCTGAGCAGCTATATCTCCTACTTTACAGAAATTTAGACTGTCTGGCTTTAGACACCTTATTTTCACCTCAGTGCATCTGATCCAACAGCTGTTCAGAGTTCTTTCTAATATCTCGGGAAAGCCTGGCCTTGCCACTTCCCAAGGCAAACTCTCCAACGTTTAATCTCAATTCCATCTCCTGACAACTTCTAAGGGCCTTGTTCTAATAGTTATTTTTTCTCATGATCATCCATTCCTTCTCTTTCTGACTCTCATTTCAACCATGTTCTCAAGTTCATTACTTCTTAAAAACAAACACCTCTCACCACCACCAAACTTTTTTGAATTAATACAACAGAAAGAACCCTCCCTAAAATGTTTTTCTAAATTGCTTTATAGAAATAGCTACGGTAAATTCAGAAAGAGTAATGAAAAGAAAGAGAAGCTAAAATTAGTTTGTGTTGAAAGATCAGACTAAGGATTTTCTGAGGAATCAAGAACAGGAGTAAGAGAAGATAAAGACGGGGGTCTGTGTGTCCTGAGAATGGCTGGTCTTTAATTAATCACTAAATATTGCCAATTTTACCCCAAAAGTATTTCTGGGATTTAATTTATTCCCACTTATCCACATTGATATATATCAATTTGTATATAGAAGTGAATTTCTGCAGAAGAACATATGATTTAAAATTTTATTTTCTTTATGAAGTTACTAAGTTAATTCTTAAAAATAAAGAAAACAAAAATAACATTTTGCCTGGGAGCTGCTCTAGATTACATCTACATATTCCCTTTAGAAACTATTCTGTATCCTCTTCTAAGCTGCACTTTTTATTTTTTTAAATAGATATTCAGACCCTTTTTCACACTATGGAGTATGGCTTCCACCTGACCTATTTCACCCAAACAACTCTGTTCGGCATTACTTCTGAAACCAAATTCATGATCAAAGATATTTCTCACTTCTTTTTCCTTGACCCCTGTTGCACATAACATTGTGGACTGTGTTTCATTCTTGCCACTTCCTTCTCTTTTCACTTCTGACACTGTAATTTTTTACTGTCACTATTATTCCTCATTGTAGGTCCTTCTCTGTCTTTTTTTTTTTTTTCCCCTGATATTTCTTTCTCCCCATTCTCAAATCTGAGTATTCAGGAAAAGCTTTTTCTTTCTTTCTTTCTTTCTTTCTTCTTCTTCTTTTATTTTAATGATATGGGTTAGTTAATTTCTAAGCTTTAATTGTCTAACTGGGAAAAGGGATTAAAATTAGTATTCACCTGTTGCTGTAAAAATTAAATAAATAAATTACATACATCACTGTACTAAATAAATGTTAGCTGTTATTATTCTCATTGTTGTTATTTTTGTTGTCAGTCCAACACCAGAACCCCCAATATTTACAGCACAGATTTATATAGCAATTAATTACATATAAATATAGATGTGCAGATAGTAACAACAGGTGTCTGTGAGTCTTTTCTCCACAATAAGACCACAAGCTCCTTGAAAATGGGGCAAGTTTGGCCTCTTCTGAGTCCACTAGCCACACTTAGCTGACCCTAAGTCCTTAGGTCCTAACGGAATAGATTCTAGAACACCTGTACCTCTGGTGGGTAGAAGTCCTAAGTCCACCCCCAAGGCTTTGTCCTTGATCTTCAGTCCTTCTGGTTCCCTCAGGATTTTCTCCTTCTTCCTGTAAGCAAAGGTAGAGTTGAGGTCAATCACTGGGCCTTGCCAGGGGAGGTGGAGATTGAAAATAGCCAAAGACCCTACATGAGGCCATACAACAGACGAGACTGTGCCAAAATTAAACTGGCAGATTACCGTGAGCTCCAGCCCTGGGTTCTCTATGCCAGTTCCCACAGTGGACAGATCAATAGCCTCTCTTTCGTTTGTTTTCTCCATCTCCTGTTCTTCTCAACTGAAAAACAAATTCAGAACCAAGACTGAAAGGTAAATTATTCTACAACGTGGGGTTGGGGAGAATTTTTAGAACTGGTTACCCACAGGAAAAACAAAACTAAGAATCTTTAGAGGTT
The DNA here is from genome assembly GCA_004027555.1 of Craseonycteris thonglongyai. Lineage (NCBI taxonomy): Eukaryota > Metazoa > Chordata > Mammalia > Chiroptera > Craseonycteridae > Craseonycteris > Craseonycteris thonglongyai. Next base: position 10,843 of record PVKE010000936.1, on the reverse strand, counting down.
TAGTTGATTCTTTTAAGAAATGAGAATTGGGAAGATTGGAAGCATAATCTTAATAAACTAAATAATGAAATATAGACTTCTATTTCCTACTGTGAATAGGTAATTAAGGGGTAATAAGATTGGAAAAGAAAAATGAAGGACAGGGGACATTGAAATGAAGCAGTGATTTGATCACCCAAGGCACCAGGACCTGGACTAAATAGCACCCTGTAAGAGCAGAGTTACCCTGGGGGAGGCTCCACTGAGCTGTGCTTTGTAAGAAGAAAACAGAAAGGGAGGCAAAAGGCTGGGAAGGTCCCAGACTCTACCTAATACATTGCTAAGAAAAAAAAAGGTTTCCAAGTTTCTGACTAGTTGTACCACAAGAATGATTTTTTGAGTATCTAAGAGCAACCTCATTACTAAAATAAAAGAAACTTAGAATAGTTGACATGAATGTTCATTATCCCAAATCAAGAAAAGTTTTAAAACAAAAATGAGAGAATCACAAAACTAAAGCAAACATTTGAGTCTCACTATAAGCAATCCTAGTAGACAACGATTCAGATTTATAAATTCATTCTGAGATATGTCTTTGCAGAAAATTTCTTTTCCTGTGGGATTATTTTTTAATGTGATCTCTTCAAGCATTTAAAGTATAACTTCATTAAATGCACATAAACAGACTTGTTGTGTAAATTAGTGCCTTTCTGTAGAGGCAGAGAACTACCCTATTTTGGTCTAAATTATGATCAATTAAGAAATTTGGCAAATCAGGTTCCTGCCCTCCCAAATGCCCTTTCTTACAGCAACTTGTAGGATTCCTCTGTCTTCTCAGTAAAGGACCGAAAGAAAAACTCAGCTCCAAGAGTTCCTGACTCTGAAAAGGACAGGCTGAGACTAGCTTTCCTGTGATTGGCTCATTTTGTCCCTGTAAAGGACAGTGTGTCTCAAGTTAAAGATTTATTTTTAAGACTATTTTGCAGGGTCAGGTCTAAGAGTTCTATACTGGAAAGACAGCTACTAGCAAACAACAGAAAGGACTATCAAGGATTCAACGCAAAGGGATCTCTAGGAAGTCTTTTATTACTCTGCTCAACAAATAGTGAGTACTCACTATCACCCAGGCACTGTGCTTTGTGCTGAAGACACAAAAATGAATGAAACATTGTCTCTGCCACGAAGGAACTTACAAGTCAGTAAGGAAAGACAGATATGTCAGAAATGCTTCATGAACCTAGTAGCAGCTGCTCTGAGTCTGGAAAGTCTTAAAAGGTAAGTGGAGGATCAATGATGGAGAAAGGGAAAGCCACGCCAGCAGACAGAGAAACCTGAACAAAAAGGCACAGAGCTGTGACCTTCCCTGACATGCTAAGGAGGCTGCAAAAAATTAGCAAAGGAATAAAGAGAAACTATTAAGGAATCAATTTTAAAAGAACAGCATAAAGTAAGAAATTAGTTAAGAAATGGAGGGGGAGATTGCTAGTGGAATGGGGGTGATCTAGCAAGAAATAAGTCTGGAGATGCAGTTAAGAACCAGATGGAGGTGGGTTCTGTAAGCCAGGCTAAACATCTGGGCTTGTTCTGAACCAAATGGGAAGGCAGGAGGAGGCCGGATATACACAGAGGACAGGGAGACAGGCCAAGAGACAAAAGCAACAGTCAAAGTCAGACATGGTGAGGCTCTTACCAAAGCAGAAGAGGATGGATAGAAGGAAACAAGTCTATAGGACTTGGTGATTGATAGGGCAAGGGGGAAATGTATTGAAGGAGAAAAGTAATTCTTCAAAATTGTTCAAAATTATTTAGTTTCTACCTGTTCCTACCCTACAGTAACACTTAGCTGCATGTTGTTCCTTAAACACACAATGTTCCCTATGGAAGATATGGTTCTCCAAATGTTTATTTGCTTCCCATTAGACTGTAATCACCTGAAACACGGGTTTTCTGACTGTTCAGCTCTGTATCCCCAGGTTCAAGGCCTGCCACATATAAGACAATCAATACATATTTGTAAAATAAGCAGAACAAACAAACACACAGTTATGGCTTAGATTATTGGGTATATAGATAATGATGATGATAACAATCACCAAAATAGGAACACGTATTTCTATTTCCCTAGTTCCATGAGTACATGCATGCATACATAGCGCGCGCGAGCGCACACACACACACACGTAAAAGCCCTAGCAGAGTAATGAGTCATATTCTACAACCGAGAGCAATTCATTTTGTCACTCTGGGCCCCTTTGTCATTCTAGCCAAGCCTAATTACTTAATGCTATCTCACAAAATTATTATGAAAATTAAGTAGTTTCATATAGAAAAAAGAATTAGGAAAACAGTAGATGTTTTTATAGCTATAGGCTACTATTGTAAGGTCTTACAGTAATTCAGAAAAATTATAGATATTTTCAGTCTAATATCTGACTATCATCTCAATGTGACTATGAAGTCTCTTGCTCATTGTCACACCTTATCTCCATTTTTCATTTTTACCTTAGATAATTGCCAGTTCTGGGGCCATGCCCAGGCATAATGATAGGCACAGGTCCTAGCATTCAGTCCAGATGAAATGATGCCAATGATCACATCTCTCTCTTCTCTCACTCTCCCTCTTTTCTCTTTTTTGTCCTGTAGAAGATGTAAAAATTCATGTTCATCTTCTAAGTGCAGGCTACAGTGCTCATCTTGCTTTTACAGGGGGTCCAAGTTTCCTTTCAATGCAGGTATTATTGACATAACCCAACTGCCAAGAGGAAGAGAATTAATCTGGCAGCTGCCTCCCCTCAATTAAGTGTTGGCTCATGAACAGACTTGGGCTTCATTGTTTGTTTTCTTTTTGCCTTGTCACTTATAGTTTGATAAGCTCTCTCAAATCACAGATCAAGAGAAACAAAGTGATTTACTTAGAGTCAACAGCTAGTTAGTGACTAAACCAAATCCAAATTCTGGAATCCTCATTCCCAGTTCTGTGCTATTTCTAGGATGTGAAAAGTAAGTAATAGATTACTCTGTTTCTGCAGAATCCTTTTAAAAGATTTTTCTAGACTTTCACTGTTCATCCTTATAACATTCCTGTAAGCATGTCAGCTACTAATCCTACTTGAGGTACAAAGGAAGATGGACTCAAAAAAGATGAACAGTTTGTCTAAAGTCATACAGTTAGTTAGAGCTGATCCAGTATTAAAGGTGAACTCAGGTCATTCCATGGAAGCTGGGCCATAATTCTCCTAAAGCCTAGGGGTTACTCCTGGAAAACTAGGTGGTCTACCACAAACCCACCTGGGAAATAAGTAGGGTATAAATAGTATATGATTTTACCCTTCCTGCCTTTTCCTCTCTCATAATTACTAGCAGAAGCAGGCAGAAGTAGAGAATGCAGGGACTTCCAATGTTGGTATTAATGAAATAACTTGTCTTTAAGGAAAGACAGGTGTGTCCTGAGGGGGTCACCTCTGAGTTTGGTATTGAGAATTAATACCAATCTTCTCAAATGTTTCCAAGCGCTTCTCCTAAAAAACAATTTTTTAAAAAGTAGCTAGATAAAATATATAAAACAGCAGTTTGAAAGCATTGCAGAGTGACCAGTGGAGGCAAGACTTGAAGGTCTATGATCCTTGAGAGAAGGGAAGCACAGGAGCTGAGTTCCACAATTATGCTAGCTCTTTTTCTGAGAGCATTTTATTTTTTAAATCATGAGGCAGAGAAATAATACCCAAGCAGTCTTATGAAGTTGAAGAGAGAGAGAGAGAGGTTGGAGTTTGGGGCAGCCAAAATGGCTGCAATTTAAGGGGAAAAAATCATAAAAAGGAAGAATAAAATCTACAACCAAGTTTCCAAGTCTTAGTCAACTTATAAGTTGTATATGCTTAAAGCAAGACACCAAGGAACTCATCCATACCAGGATGGCTCAGCTGGTTGAGTGCTCCCCTTGTCACCCCTGGGGTCCATGGATCAAGTCCTGGTCCCAGCCCCAGCCCGTGTGGACCCATGTGCTGAACTGGGGCGTGTTTCCCATGCAGGAGGGGGGAGGCCCCTGGTTTGGCCCCTGGCTTTTGGAGGTATGCCTCCCACATGGAGGCCCCAGACTGGTTCCTGCCCTGCACAGCCCCACACCCACCTGTGTAGAATGAAACCATGTCAAAAACTGATGATGTACAACTATGGAGACTGCTCTGAGTCCTCCCCACTTCTCTCTTTTTCTATCTCACCTTCTCTCAAAATCAATTAAAAAAATCATTAAAAAAAAATCATCCACCATGACCAGGTGTGATTTATTCCAAGGGTACAAGGATTGTTCAATATCTGAAAAGTCATTCAAAGAACACAAGGGAGAAATTGGGAGTATGTTGACTTTGGGTGCATACAGAACATTTACCAACATAGACCATATTCTGAGTGAAAACAAACAAACACACACAAACAAAACAAAAACAAATTTAGAATATTTAAAATAATTGAAATCATACAACATATGCTGTAAGATAATAAAGGTATTAACTAGGAATCATTAACAAAAAGATATCTTGAAAGACCCCAAATATTTGGAAATTAAACAAAGTACTTGTAAATAGTCCAAGTCAAAGAAGTCACAGAGACATTAGAAAATATTTAAATTGAATGGAAATGAAAACATACCCAAATCTATGAAATACAACTGAAACAGTATTTATATTAGAAAAGAAAAAAAAAAAGGTCTAAAATGTATTATCTAAGAAGCCATCATACTCTAAAGAAAGCAGCTAGATAGCTTTTAACACCAGCATCTTTCTGGCAGCGCTGAAATCTTCCCATGTGAATGACCCTTTCTTGAGCTTTAATAAGATCTTAACACTAGGTCTGTCATAATGCAATGCTAATGTCATTTAACCACCTCTGGAGAAAATGTGAGAATTTGTTAAAATGAAGCTAAGCATGTTTCAAAGCAAGGTATAGAGATTATATTAGAGTTGAAGCCTTTGTTCTCCTTTACCAGAGGGGAAGTTCCTTAAGAGGAAAGGCAGAGAGCCAACAAACTAAAAATTCCAACTTTCTCATCAGTGGCTGAGCTAATGCTGAGTGGATATATTACATTCTATTGTTACCTGGTAAACAAGAGAACAGAAAATTATCCTGCTTCCAAGAAGATGACTGAAGGTATCAAAGTACCAAGGAGTGCTTGAAGGCCCTCCTATTCCTTCCTTGCTCAATTCCATCTGGCCTTGGCTCCAGCCAAACTCATAAAATAGTTGTTATCTGGGGGGTGTGGAACAGCAAGTTATAGAGTTATATCAATTTTAGAGCAGAATGGACCTTTAACATTTTCCTGCTAAACACATGTGTACCTAGTCTAGGCATTGTACGTCATTAAGCTACAGGCAAATTGCCTGGTGGGCATGGTATGAGGCCTCTGCTCTGCTGGTTCTGCACTCAGGCCATCAGTAAACCCAAGGGCCTATTACCTCCCATTTTACCGAAATGACATCCAGTCTCTCCCTCACCCTGACCTTGAGTAGTCTCCTCCCACATTACTGTCTTCCAAGAAATCTGTAAGTCATTTCCTCTTAAATGAAGCACTATCTTAATGCCAATATGTTCTAAACAAAAAATCACTGTTATCTTCTCACATGCCACATCCTCCCAAATCCCCAAATGTCCTCCATTATCCCCTCCCTATGTACAGCATTCTTTTTTTTTTTTTTTAAGATTTATTTTTATTGTTTTTTTGACAGAGAGAGACACAGAGAGAGACAGAGATGGGGGAGGGCCCAGAGCAGTCTCCATAGTTGACAGCATTAGTTTTCCATATAATTTCACTCCACAGGTGGGCATGGGGCTGCACAGGGCAGGAATTGGGCCGGGAGCCTCCCACATAGGCCCCAGCAAGAACTGAAATGGGGGCACACCCTAGTTCAGCATATGGGTCCACATGGGCCAGGATTCGATCCTCGGGTTCCGGGGCTGCAAAGTGAGCTCTTAACCCACTGAGCCATCCCAGCTTCCCCTATAAAGCATTCTTTATACTTACTTCTCTCTTTCCATCACTACCCACCCCTCCATACCCATTCACCCACCCACCCCAAACCACCACCACCATTGTCACGTTCCCTCCCTTGGCCTTGTGTTGGAGTTAAGTATGTTTTAGAGCTAGGTATAGAGTTTGTGTTAAAGTTGGCCTTTGTTCCCTCTCACAGGAAGGGAAATTCCTTGAGGGAAGAGCTTATAAAGGAGAAAAAGAGACACAGAGTTGAATGCAAAGGGAAGCAGCATTTGAAGATACATTTTCTTCAATGTCCCAAATTGAATAGGGTTGACCTTGAATCCCAAAGATAATTTTAATTACTAGGGGCAGTTAAAATGGCAGGTTTAAAGTGGTGATCATAAGTGCTTTCCAAGAACTCCATTAGTTTTATAATGTTTTATATATCCAATTATAGTTTATTTTTTGAAATATTTGTCATTTCTCATGGAATCCTGATGGTTTTTGAATTTTGCCTACAAGAAGCTTAAGGTCTTTTTCGCTATAGCTTTGTCCCATATGCAGGTTCCTTTTAGAATAAAACACTGAATGTAAAAGGGTGTGGAAATAGAGGAGGGACATGACAAATACCACTTCAGACTGCAACACTGGGCTTGGTCAAGTCAATGACCATGTGCTAGACAACTTGCTTTTTCAGCAAAGAGTTTTTTTAAATACCTAATTGAAAGACCAAATGGAAAGACATTAGGACAAACAACAAAATTAGAACTATAAAAGTTCTCACTGAAGCAATTTGCCCGATGTGATCTGACCACATAAAGCCAAGTGAGAATGTGGTTAAATCCTAAAGAGTTATAACCTGTCTGCCCTGGGATTAGGGATTTCTGTGTTCTTTCCTGTCCTCTGCTTTTACTTGCTGTTGGTAATTTCTCTATCTCTGATGCTACCTCTGTCCCTCTCTTCCCTGTCTCTGCCTCAAACCCTTCCCTCTCTATTTCTCATCTCTCCAGATACTTAACTTTGCATGGTCCACCTGAGAAAGCTGTCATAGAGTTCTGGGAAAATAAGCTGCACCTCTTTTCCTGTGAGAGCTGCCTCAGTCCTTGGGAAGCAGAGCTGGTGACCCAGGCAGACAGTGCTAAGGGCATGTGTGTCAGACAGCAGGTCAGTGAGCAGTCTCAGTGACGTGAGGGGAATGGACGAGGTGTGTGGAAAACCCAGGGAGGCCTCGGAGCAAGCTTCATGTGTTCCAGAGACTCAGCATCAACAGCCACCTCCCATAATTAGTCATGCTGGGGATTAGAATCTTTATTCTCTGTTTGCTGAACTTCTTGAGAGACTTTTGGCCTGGGTCCTGATTAGAAAAGCCCAACCTCTAGTATTCCTAATTGATTTATATAGTTGACTAATAATTTCCTATGGCTACATTGTGAGCGGACAAAGTCGAAGAAAATTGGTATTGGTGCCCCACTCCTGACCTTCCCCTTAGATACTCTAATTATATCCCATTGGTGAAAATCTACCCTTGGTAATCCTGTTTGTTTGTTTGAGAAGAGAGGGAGGGCCCAGAGCAGTCTCCATAATTGTACATCATCAGTTTTCGTTTTATACAGGTGGGCGGGGTCTGTGCAGGGCAGGAATCGGGCCAGGGGCCTCCTGTATGGGAAGCACACCCTGACAAACTGAACTGGGGACCTCCCACATGGGAAGCACACCCCAGTTCAGTACATGGGTCCGCACAGGCCGGGCAGGGATTCTATCCTCAAACCCCAGGGCTACAAAGCCAGTACCTTAACTTGCTGAATCATCCCGGTTTCCCCCCTATTTTTCATTAAGCATTTCAGGGTTTATCTCTCTTGGGGATTTTTACTTTCGAAACAGGATTGGAAGGATTTGGAGCCAGAGGCTCCTTGGGCACAGTGACCTCATGACTTTGGAAAAAGTATTTAACTTCCTTGAGCCTGATGAAAACTTCTGCAAAATAGAAGTGGTGATAAGCATATCTGCCTACAAGATTGAATTAGAGGGGAAGCCAGGATGGCTCAGTGAGCTAAGCCCCCGGGACTGAAGATCGAATCTGGCCCCCAGCCTGTGCAGACCCGTATGCTGAACTGGGGAGTGTCCCCAGTTCGGTTCCCACCATGGTAAGACCCCAGCCCAGTTCCTGTCCGGTGCAGCCCCAAGCCCACCTGTGGAATGAAACTAATGTGGAAAAATCAATGATATGCAACTATGGAGACTGTTCTGGGCCCTCCCCCTTCTCTCTGTCTTTGTATCTCTTTCTCTATCAAAAACAAAACAAAACAAAACAAAAAAGATTGAATTAGAACAACAGTGAAAGGAAAAAAACATTTGTATAAATGGTAAGTGAGCCAAATACTTTAATAGCTAAAGTATAAAAGATCTTAATATAGATTCTTTTCTTTTTTTTCTTTTTTTTTTAGGCTGTGTCACTCACTTATCATATTTCAGGCACTAGTCCATAACTGAAATGCATTTCACATGTTTTTTGGGTTTGTTTGTTCATTTGTTTGTTTATTTGTTTGTTTGAATCCTGACCACACACCTTTGAGGGAAGTACTGTTGCTACCCTGGTTTTCTGGAGAAATGAAGCTATTTGCCAAAGTATCAAAGTGAAGAGCTAAATTTGAACCCAGAGTCCTTGCTCTTAACCACAACTCTCTCTATTCACCCTGCCCCAGCCTACCATGCCTCCCTCCCCTCTTCCTCTTTTCATAAACCCTTCCTTCAAGATCTAACTTAAATCACTCCCCTTTTTCTGAAAGCCTTTGGACTCCATTTCAGGGTCTAATGAACTCAAAGTACTCTTTTATTCCCTGAGCTACTCATGTGTCAATCATGTGGCATCTCTTATAGTTTTCTCTAGTTTTGCTGTTTGTCATAATGCCTCATATTGTAGTGTGGAGAGGGGAAAGTGTATAAAAGTGGCAATAGGATTCCTCACTGAGAATTGTGGATTTATTGTTTTTTAAACAAATTATCTTGATTGGCAGTTTGGCTCTAAAGTTCCATTAGAGCAGAGACTCCAGAACCTAACACACAGAAGTTGTGTAGAAATTCTTTGTTGGAAAAAATAGAAACTCCTAGATTATGTGCCCAGATTGCCTGGAGCAAAGGAAAGTAAGAATGTCTGTTATTTGAGAAGTATACAGCACTTAGCATAGTGCCTGGTACAAAGTAAGCATTCAATAGGTGATGGCTATCTTGTCCTAAAGACAGAATATAGCAGGAATTCTTAGAGCACATTAAGATGAGCAAGTAGAAGAGGGTAGGAGAAGAGAGAAAGAAATGGAGCAATATGGTAGTTACTGGAGCTGTGGGTAAAGAGAAAGCCAACGTGATCTTTTCCAAGGTGGCAACACCCAAGGGGCAATTTAGGAAAGGGACATTTAACAACTGCTATGCTGAGCTACAACTTCACCCTCATCCCCTCAAGTCTTCGATAAAATCTGCTACACATATAGGTTGGTATCAGCAATACTTGGAGAATTCAGGAAGCCGGGTGGTATTTGGGACTGCCAGGGAGCAGGGGGCAAGGAGATGATATATATTTACTATCTAGCTATCTAGTTATCATCTATCGATCAATCATCTATCTATCTAGAGCCCATCAAGCAAAGTTAGAGAAGTCAGCAGAAGTGTGCAAACTGAGCCAGAGATAACAAGGAGAGAGGCCATAAGAATTTTCAGAAATACTGGGAGTGGTTGTGAGTATTTGCATTCTATAGGAGGTGAGGGTTCAAGACAATTTTATTTAAATATGAAAGGATGGGAGGATCCCAGCAGTCCAGAGGACTTTGAAAGGGATATTTAAGTGGCTAACACTTCAGTCACATGTATATTGTTATCACTTGGTTTATATTATTTCCTCTTAGTAATTTCCTTAGGACAGGAACTGTGAAAAGCCGTTGAACTGAATCTGTATGGCTTTCTTGTCCCTACATGAATTTCATTCCTGTATATTGACACACCGGATCCTGGCAATAACCCTCTAAAATAGTAGGGTAAGCATCAGTTTATTTTCCCATTTTCAATATAAGAAAAGGCAGCGTCAGAGTGGTGATATTCTATCCCCTGGGTTGTAATTGAGCCAACAATCAGTCAAGCCAGCCTGGGGCAAGGGAAGGAGCCTGGGTGCATGAAGGTGAACCTGGATGGCAGAGTGAAATCTAGCTTTCCATCCCTATTCCCTCTCTTACCATCTATTAATAGAACCATACTTACAAACCGTCCATGTCTTCTCTAGCCCCACAGAAGTATTTGTCTATCCTCCCAAAGTCTCACATTTACCACCTAGGGCAAAACTTTATACTAGCTACATAATATTTAAAAGTGTAATGATAGCATCTTTACAGAGCTGTAGAATTAAATGAAATAAATAATCTATTTAATTAAATGTAAGTCTTTGAAATACTTCTGGCACATAGAGATGTTCAATAAACATCTCTTTTCTCCCTTCTGGGACGCTCCCTTCTTCCTTTCTTTCTAAATTGAGATTTCATTGTATCTTCAGTGGTTCCTGATTCATGATTGATCATCTGACTCTACCTGGGGGTACCGTATTTTCCGGCGTATAAGACGACTTTTGAAATGAAAAAAAGTCAACCAAAAATCAGGGGTCGTCTTATATGCCGAGTATATCCCGAAAAACATCTCGATATGCCGCTAAACGAATTTTCCAACTCGATCCTGCACCAATCACTGCAAGGCTGCTCGGACCGCCTCTCTAACTCAGCCAATCCAAGCAGGCTTTTTATGCATGCAAATTATACATGTTCTGTACCCGAAGCTACACTGTGTTCTAGTAAAAAGCCTGCTCAGATTGGCCAGAGTCAGAGAGGCGGGCTATTATAACCTTTGAACCTTTGCTTGTTGTGA
>PVKE010000935.1:100586-116195 GCA_004027555.1 Craseonycteris thonglongyai | reverse complement strand
CGGAGTAGGTGGTAAAAGCGCGCCCCACACCCGAAACGAAGAAAAGGAGACACCCCCCCCCCCCCGCTTCTCAGAGACCCGACGCTCAGGGACGGGCGGGACAGGTCCCCGCGAGGGCCTTGGCACCACGTCCCTTCGCGGGAGTCGGGGCAGATCTGCTCCCCGGCTCCGCAGGGCCGGTGCCGACCGCGGCCCGCAGGGGGTGCGCTTGAGCCAGGGCTCTGCGGGGAGAGCCGAGCCGAGGGAAGCGGAGGGAGCGGGTCAGCCGGGGTCCTAGGCCCCAACTCTCGACCGGCCCCCCAGCCTCAACCGCACCCCGCGACCGCTCCCCCACCGTGTTCAAAACGCAGACCGTGGGGTCGGGATGGGGGCCCTGGGAAGACGGAGTTTTAGGGGCAGCAAGAAAGTGTGCAGGTTGGCCACCTCCTCCCCCAGAGGGCTGTATTTGGCACCTAAACAGATCTTTTATTTAAAATAAAATCATCTAAAACGACGCAGAAGTCTTCTTCCCTCGGAAGCCAACGCTGTACGCCCTTTCCGATGCTTAACTTGGAGACGAGCGCGACCGCGGAGATGCGCCCCAGCGCCGGGGCCTGTGCGCGTCTGTGGCTCCGCTCGTGGAAAGCTGGAGACGCTGCGCCCACCCGGGGCGGCGCTCCGGGACCTGGCTTCTCGGGAGGCGTCGTGCGCCGCTAAGTGCTGGCGCGCATCCTGCCCCACGGGGGGCCTGCGGTTTGGCCTCCAGGGCTCGCGAGAGCCGTGGGGCCAGAGGCCGCCTGGAGCGCGCATCGTCGCAGCCTGGCGCCCCTGGCGGCCCCGCGTCCACCCAGCACACCAACGCGCCCAGGGCTGGCGGCGGGCGCGATCGCAACTGAGCTGCCCGCCCTGCGGGCCGTGCGCCCTGGGCCCGTCCCGGCCACCGCCCGGGCACATCACAGCGATGACTCGCGTTGTAGGGGCGCCGTGGGGCCGCGGCTGGGAGTGCGCCGGGGTGTCCACCCGTTACGCGGATGGAACGGCAGAGGTCGCGGAGCCGCCCCCAGGCCCCTCAGGCCCGGGCACCGGGTGTCTATCCATCATCCGCTTCCAGGCGGGGTGCGTCCGAGTCAGGGTTTTAAAGGAAGCCGAGGTGGGATTCCTGTCTTCATGTCTGAATCTGATCGTATTTCTTTCTTTTTTTTTAATATTTTATTTATTTATTTATTTATTTATTTTTGACAGAGAGAGAGAGAGAGAGAGAGAGAGAGATACAGAGAGAGAACTGAACTGGGGGAGCTCCCAGCTCAGCATATGGGTCACACGGGCCGGGGCCGGGATTCGATCCCCAGTCCCCGGAGCTGCAAAGTGAGCGCTTAACCCACTGAGCCATCCCGGCCTCCCCTGATCGTATTTCTTAACACCTGTGCAAGCATGGTGGTCTGATGTCCACCCCCTCGTGGGTGGACAAAGGCTTCTCTTGTGGCTCAGACGTATATAATGCAAAGAAATTGGGACTTTTCCTTGCGCGGCTGAACGCGCAAAAAAGGCATCTGGCCCCTTCTAATTCCGCGAGATGGGGAGCCCCCAGCAGGTTCTACATCCGATGCCCTTCATCACACAGCCCACAGGGGGCGCGCTGGACCCCTGCGCATCTGCACACCCACGGGGCTTTGCAGGGTAATAGGTACTTTGGACATGGGGAAGCATTAAATAACACTGTTTCTTGGCCCTCCCTCATCCGTTTTTTTAAAAATATACAATACTTATTTGGGTTCTATTTAGAGATCCGAATCAACCTCGTTAGCTTACGAAAGCTGTGCGATAAAAATGTGGCGTGTACAATAAATTACTCAGTGAATTACATTTTAAAGCATCAATAACATAAACACTACGCTGAATGAACTAAATTTTAAGGTTCTGGGGGCTAGAATAAAGTTGAATTTTAAGAAATGTCTCATCTTTTAGGTTTTCTGGGGTTTTCTTGTTCTGTTTGCAAATTAAGTGGGTCTGAGAGAAACCCGGGAACAGGAGGAGGAATTATAATAACCAAGAGACAAGCTAGGAACATCACAGCAACAAATAGATGCTAAAATACTTGTTGTCTCTACATAATAAATAAATAAATAATAGATAGATGAAAGATACATAGCTTGATGGTAGATAGATGACAGATACATAAATACATAGATACATAGATGGTGGCAGATAGAGACATAAACACATAGATAGATGGTGGTAGATAGATGATAGACACATAAATACATAGATACAGAGATGATAGATGATAGAGACATAAATACATGGACACATAGATGGTGGTAGATAGATGATAGACACATAAATACATGGATCTATAGACAGATGGTAGATAGGTGATAGACACTTAGATAGGGATAGATAGGGGTGGGGGTGGGGGCAGTAAGGAGGAAGTGAAGGAGAAAGTCCCTGAACTGAGTGAAGGGGCACATTGGTCACATGATGTCCAGTCACCCCCCTTTTCGGGGCCACCATCCATGATCAACTTCTTCTGAAGCTTCATGCTCGTTAGTACCACAGGCTTCAGGGAACAAAAGGTCTGTCGGGTAGAGACACGCAGAACGGCTTTGGCTTTGGTTCCGTTCCCAGCAGGGACTCATCTCTCTCCCAGGCCCAGGAGAGAGGCAGCTGAGGGACAGATGGCCTGGAAGAGGTCCACCCACCAGCCTCCGCCTCTGCCCAGCTAGCAGGCTGGTCACCGTCCCCCACGGCCGCTCTGCTGTGGCCCGGTCAGAACAGGCATCCGACACCCCCGGGAGACCCCCTGCTGGTGTCATAGGCGATGCCCCCCACCTGCCGGCAGCCCTCAGTGGCTCAGTGGAGGAGCAGCTGGGAGGACGTCTCGTTCCAAAGCCACTGTGCGGAGTACTAGATCGCAAGGCATGCACGCCCTTCCTGGAACTCTCCGTTCATCATTCAGAAACCAAAGAAAAACACCACACACACACGAGGGCAACGCGCCCCATGCGTGGTGTTCATTTCCTACAAACCCCACGATGCCACCTGGGGAGGTGCGGGGACAGCAAGCAGTCTGCTGCCTCAAAGACCACCCCTCTTCATTCCTTCTTCCCATGGGATCTATGTCCACATCAGCAGGTTGGTCCCTCGAAGAAAATCCTTTGAACATGAGTTGGCTCTCTGCCCTTGCCCCCTGCTCCTTCTTTCTCCAAAGTTTGGGGGTGTCCGTCTGCACGGGTAAGGGAGAGATCATTTTTGGCAGCAAAGTCATGCAAGCTGAGTCCCCTGTATTTTCCCAGATGACAAACGGGGCAGATTCAAAGGTGCTTTTCTGTTCCAAAGGCCTAGGAAGTCACCGTTTCCATTTCTCCTGCCACCAACACCAAGGAAGGGCTGTATCTTGAGGGGACGTGAGGCAGTGGGGACAGTTAAGATGCCCTCCTTCCGTACCATTCCAGGCTTCTCACACAGGGGAGAGGAATATAAGGCCGGGGACAGTTCTAGATTGTCCCAGCCTGGCAAATGCAGGTGCCTACCTACATGTCACTTCTCAAACCTCGTTGAAGGACACCGGTTTGCTCCCTGGTGGCCTGTGACCTACATCAGCTCAGTGAGCAAAGGAGCATCAGGTGGCTGAGGGTTCAAAGAGTCTGGAGGGGGCTGGAGTCCGGTGGCCAGCACCTGCTGACTGCCCCTCCCACTGGCCCTGGCTCCCACTTGTGTTCCAACAAAAGCCAAGGAGCTACCCTGGGGGTTTTCCTCCACGTGGACTGTGCGGCCCCGTGGTTTCGTAGCCCGCTGTGGTCTAAGTGCGCTGTTCTTGCTTACCTTTGGGGGCGGGGCATCTATTATCTCCATGGCATTGTTGATGAATAGAATGGCTTCACCCCCAACCCCCTCAGCACACACCGCCTCCTGTCCTCTTGTTGGAAAACTCAGTCATCTAAGGCCGACCCCCTGTGGAGCTTTCCCCACAAGTCAAAGCTGTCCCTCGGGGAAGCCTCATGGGACTGGTTGGTCAGTTAGACACCCCTGCCCTTGCATCTCCCAGGTGAGCTTCCTGCAAAGTGAACTTTTCAGTGATCGCCCTCCACCCCGGTCCACGGGAGGGCCTGTGTCACTCCAATTCTTCCTCCTCGGTTAGCCAGCCTCTCTCCACTCTGTTTACACCCAGTGCCCTGCGCGGTCTTGTTACATCCTGGGACCCGGGTTCTCGTCCACAGGATAGGCCGGCTGTGCTTCGCAAGTATATATCCAGGACAGAGCAACGGAGTTCCGCCCAAGAGAGCTTGCTGCTTTTTACTCGGCCCTGCAGAAGTTAGTCGGTGGGGCCCCCTGGTGTGAGTGGCTGTGGCTCCAAACATCCTCTTGCTCCCTCCAGTGCGGTTTCTAAAGGGTTAAAGGGATGACCTCGAGGTAAACTCGTCCTCTTTGAAAGACAGCACCCCTGCACGGTGCCGGGGCGGAAAGGGGGCAGCTGGGGCCCTGGTGGGGCTGGGTCCTGGAGTCCGAGAGGAGAGCAGCTGCAGGCCGCGTCCCTGGCCGGGCCCTCCCGCACACACAGCGTCATCCTCCCCCTGGGCGCTTCCTGCTTCATCCACTGCACGCGGCTGTGCCAGCGCGCTACCCTCGCGACGTGCCCGCCGCCTTCCGACACCAGGACGCGGGGGACGGCAGCGGATCCGGGCGACCCAGGAGGGCAGCCTGCAGGGCTGTCCCCAAGGCCTAGCCCAGGGCAGCTCACCCCTCACCTCTCCGTGCCCTCCACTGACTCAGCCCCAGGATTAGCATCTCTGTGAAGTCCCGCAAACAATGCCCGCTGTGCGGGCAGATGAAAGTCCAGGCCCGGTGGCAGGGCGTGTTTGAAGTCCCCGATAGGTGGGGCAGAGGGAATCCGAGGGGCAGATGAGAGGCGATAAAGCCAGGTGGGCAGCACCGTGGCCTGCACTTCGCTCTCTAGCGCCCCAGGGTCTGGGGCTTGCGGACTGGTGAGGCCTCCCAGACCCTGGCGGGTGCCCTGGCTGCCCCTGATCGCCCGCACCCCAGGCCTCTGCCCCTCAACTGCAGCCCCTGGGCCAGGCCTCTTCTCCCCAGGTGGGGACCGGATAGGGCGGGCTGCTCAGTCCGGGCTGGGTGCTCCAGTCCCGGATGAAGATCCCCCGTGGCGGGGCTGGGTGCTCCAGGGGACGCACGGTGAGCGCGGGTGTGCCCATTCCAGGGCGAAGGCGCCGGAGATCCAGTCCCCCCAGTGGTCAGGATCACCCCTACTCCAGCCGCTAAAGCTGATCTGGAAAAGGACGAGGACCCCCCCTCCATCCCCTGCGCCCTTGGGCGCCTAAGTCCCCGCTCCCGAGCCAAGCTCCGCGCGGGCTGCGGGGAACCCGGGGCTCCAAGCGCTTGCAGCCGGCGCCTGGGTGCGCGGTGCACGTCCGCAGCCCCCGGGCCTCCCGCGCGGTGCAGGAAGCGCCCACCCTCCCCGGACCCCCAGCTCCCTCGAGGGCTCGGCTGCCGGGCCACGCGGCTGTGGCTCCGCCTGCTGCTCGGCCCTGGGGACGGCGGCGCAGGTGTAATGGGTCACGTCCCCCGCCTCAGGCCTGCGGGGAGCGTTTTCCAACTCCCCCGAGGAAACCAAAAAACAAAAAAGATCCCGCCCCCCCCCCCTTCACGTCTCTGGTTGCGGGTTTTGTTTCTGTTGCTTTGGGAGGAGGGGGCGCAAAAAAGCAAAACTTTCTACTTAAGAATGTCGCAGGTCACCCCGTCCCTGCAAAGTATTTCTTCTTCGGGGCGCTTTAGAAAAGCCCCCGCCCCGCTTTCTGCGCGGTCAAGGAGCACGATGATGAGACCAAAGACTTCTATTTTATCAACCACTTGATCTTTGCTTGGGAAACTCTATTAATTGAATGGGTTTGCCTTTTTTGACCGTCCCCTTTATCATTATTTATGGGCTTTAAATTGTTTCAAGTTCCCTTGACGTTCAATTTACAAGTTTGGGGACTTTTTTTGTTCTGCCTTTTGTCCTAGAGAAAGACATCGTGTTGGAAGTGCTTTGAAAAGCCAAACAGGAGAGGTTGGCTATGAAAGGGAAGCGGCCTGAGATCCCTTTTAATTCCGTCCTGTTGGTGAATGGCTCTTTTACATAATTGCAGGAGCTATTTCAAAGCCAGCCAAGGGCTGACTTCACTTAGAACCACATGGAGTCTATTTTGGGCTTTCAGATTAAAAAAAAAAAAAAAAAAAAAAGCTGAATAAAATAGTTTAAAAAGATGAGGCTTCGGTGCTTTCTGCTACTTGCAAATTGGTGTGTCTGATGGGGGATTTTACACAAGCGCCCCTTTGTTAGGTGCGTCTTGGGATCGGGAGGGACTGTTCTGGGTTAGCTGGGTGTGAATCCCAATTGCCCTTCCATAAATAAAACCCATCCCAAGCTATTTCCCAACTACTGCCCGGAGCAAGGACCGCGGCAATGACCGAATGATCAGGCCACTCAAAGTCCCCATAAATAAAAACAACACGGTTGCCCCAGAAACCAGCCTGCGGCCTGGGACTGGGCGGCGGGTGGGAAAGCCCAGCCCGCTAGGCCCCAGGGTGCTCCGCACCCACGGAGACACGGGGTTCCCACGCGGGCCCCTCTCCACGACCACCCGCGACCTCGCCCCAGCGCTCCCTTCTGTGGGCTGGAGTCGGCGGGCCCAAGCAAGTGTGCCCCATGAATATTCATTTACTTGTGGGCTCCCGCTTCACACTCGGCCCCCACACACCTGCAGGCCAATGCTGGCGGGGACAGCCCCGAATGCGTGGAAACAACTTAATTACCATGGCTTTTTACTGAGCGTCTGAGGTTTTAAGTGGCTTTAATACGATCCTGACCCAGCTTGGCAGCCGCCGAGCCAAGAGCAACTTCAACCCGGAGGGAAGCTCCCCGCGGGGGAAGAAAGTTCGCGGGAGTTCACTGGAGTTGGAGGACTCAGATCGATCTCCCTTCCCGTGCGTCCTTCAGTTTTCCTAATGGGGGGAGGGGAGGGGTGACTCTTAACAAAGTTGCAAAGATCTGTGCTGGGGCGGTTTTCCCGCGCAGCCAGGGCCTGCGGCGTCACCCGCGGCTCTGCTAAGCGGGCAGGCATCTGCATCAGCCAGGGACCTGTCGCTCACGGCCCATAAATCTCCCGGGAGAGCCCAGGAAAAACTCTAAAGGCCGTTCTTATGCGCAGTCCCCACGCTCGGAACGCTTTGCAGGTAGCTGAGGCGCCCCGAATGCATCTTGTTCATCACCGCGAAACACAAGGATCCTTTTATGAGCGGACAGTCGTTTTCTAAGCAGTTAAAGCATTAGATGAGAAAAACATCACTGCCTGGCATTCGAGCAAAAAAAGCACACCAGTAAATAAAATTCCTATTGATGAGAAGTCTCTGAACTCACTAATAAAAGAAGATTAGTATTATAACCCCTGCAGTCAATATGCTCGGCGGCAATTTATGGGTGCAAAGAGCATGCCATCACATTATGTCAAGTGTGGCTATAATTCAGCAGACCCAACTCCTCTTGCTGAACTTTAAATGTAGAATCATCATCAAAATAATCAAAGGAATCCCTGGCCCTCGGAGGCTAATCAGGCGACGGAAGTCCCTAGAACAATATTTTCATGGCGAAATAGTAAAGTGATGGCAAATCTGCCTGGGAAAAAATGAGTGACAGCCTACACAGGCATGCCAGCGTCAAGCGGCGAAGGGACCCGGCTGTAACAACGTAAATCAAGCCAGGAGTCGAGCGTTTTTTTCTGTTCTGCTTTGTTTTTTTCTTCGCATTCAAAAAACAAGTTAAGCAGACCCGAGCCTGTGTGACTGTAACTATCTCATAATGAGAGGGAGTATTTATTATGCTCATAAAGAAATCAGCCTTTGGCCCTGGGCTTCAATTTTCTTTCTTTTTTTTTTTTTTTCTTTCTTCTTTTGCAGGCGTGGAGAAAGAGCGCTCGAGCCCACCGACCCCACAGACGCCTCCTTTCCCGTGGATCCCAATGGAGAATTCATTTCCCGCCTCAGCCACCTCGGGGTCTGGGAGTGAGGCGATATAGGCGGCGCCCTAATGAATTCCTTTCAAGCCGCCTGCTGCCGAAGCCATCTATTACTGCGGCCTGGAGTGGGGAGACGTCTTTGTCCGGGTGATGGTGGGGCGGGGGGCGGCGGGGCCGCCAGTTTCATCTCTCACCCTCCCTTTCCCGGTGCAGGGCCCTGTGGGTGGGCAGTGGGTCTCTGGCCAGACTCTTGGCTTGAGGGGGTGGTCCGGGATGAAGACGTCCCTCTGGGGGTGCTTTGGGGTGAGAGCGCCGGGAAGAGGGAGAAAGAAGGGCTTCAAAGAATCGGGTCGATACATTCATAAAGATCGATTTATCTTTATCTCCCAATAAACGTGATTGTAAGTGATACATAGCACACGTCCAACACAGGCCAACACCCCAGCCACTCGCTCCTGGGCGTGCGCTGGCTTGTAATGCCCGTTGTAACAATACCCTTGGCTCCCCTCTCTCTTCCCGAGCCCGGTGCTTGTCGGCTGTTCCTGGAGGACGTGCAGACCCGGGAAGTCGGAGCCCAGGCCCTGGAGGCGCGTGGAAGCCTCGCGCGCGCTGGCGCGCTTTGCACCGTCTGCCCTTGCGAGGAAGCGATCTAACCTTTAAAGAGCTGAAAGTTTTGTTATTTTTAACCATGGAGAAGGTGATTAAGAACATCCCTAGCCTCCACCCCTCCCCGACACTCCCCTCACTCCCCAATTCGGGGGCTTTACCATGGTCCAGGCGGGGGACGCCTCTTGAGGGAACTGGCTTCATCCTGCAGGAGGCAAAGGGGAGCCGCGCGCCCTCGAGTCCTCGCGCTGGAAACCGGGCGGCGGGGCCGCGACGAGCGCTCCCTCCGTTCTCAACGTGCTTAATTGGCGCCTATTTACCAAACGCAGCTTTTATTTTGAGCCAACATCGTAAAGCTTTCATCAGGAGCAGCTCACGTTCTACAGTCTGGGCGCACCGGCAACCTCCCCCTTCCTCCCCGAGGATGGCGCAGATAAAGGGCTCGCTTTATTATCATAATGATCGTGGCTGCTATTTCGGTGCGCGCAGGCGAAAGGGTGTAAAGAGGTGCGATGATTAAGGATGCCATGAGAAAACGAGAGGCGCTCGCTCCCGGGCAGGGCCCATCCTGGGATGGGGGAACCAGCAGCCTCCCCGGGAGGCTCGCTGGGCGTGCAGGGGCCGCCACCAGCCACCTCGCCGTTTCCTTGAGCCGAGCAGGGGGGCTTGCCAGCTCCTGGCCAGCGCCCCCACGGGCGGATCTGAAGCGGCAGGACCTGGCCCCCAACTCCGGAACCGCGCCGGAACCCCAGGCGCAGCGGCTGCAGCACCCGGCGCTAGGGTGCGAGCCTCGGGCAGGTTTGTGCCAAATGCAACAGAAGAAATAAGGCGCCCTCGGCCCAGACGCGCCGGGCCCGGCCCGTGGAGGCGGCCTCGACGGGGCTGCTGAGGCGCGGGACAGTCGAGCCTTCGGGATGCCCAGGGTCTCTTTCAAGTTTGCGCGGCGCAAGGCGGGCGCGCGGGCTCGGGCTCGGGCTCTCGGGCCCGCGCTCCCCGCCGGTGGCGCCTGCAGCTCCAGCCCAGGCGGAGGGGGCGGAGCCCTGCTTGGCCCCGCCCCTCCAGCCGCAGCCAATAGGCGGAGGCCCTCGGCCCCACGTGAGGCGAGCCGGGGTCCCGCAACCAGCAAAATGTGAATGAGAGCGAGGAGCGCGATTTAAAGGTGCTGGCGGCGCCCGCGGAGGACCAGCTCCCCATCGGCCCGGGGGAGGCGGCGGACTGCGGGGAGGGACAGACGGACGCACCGACGGCTGTGAGCCGGGGCTGCGGGCTGCAGGCGCGACGTGCGCGGGGCTCCGCCGGGCGGGCAAGCGGCGCGCAGCGGCTGCAGCGGGGCCCGGGCGCCCTCTCCACCCCGGGGTGCACGGCCTCGCCCCGCGCGTCCCCCACCGGGCATGCCACGGGCCCGGGACTGAGGGGGCGCGGCGTCTGCTGTCTGGGCACCGCTCGGCCCGTGCCCGGCGCCCGGCGCCCGGCGCTGCTCCACGCGCCCGGCCGGCTTCCTGGCGGCGGCGCGGCGCAGGGACTTCTCGCGTCTCGCCGGCCTCTCCCCGAGCGCGTCTATGAGCGCAGCGTTCCCGCCGTCGCTGATGATGATGCAGCGCCCGCTGGGGAGCAGTACCGCCTTCAGCATAGACTCGCTGATCGGCAGCCCGCCGCAGCCCAGCCCCGGCCATTTCGTCTACACCGGTTACCCCATGTTCATGCCCTACCGGCCGGTGGTGCTGCCGCCGCCGCCGCCGCCGCCCGCGCTGCCCCAGGCCGCGCTGCAGCCGGCCCTGCCGCCCGCGCACCCGCACCACCAAATCCCCAGCCTGCCCACCGGCTTCTGCTCCAGCCTGGCGCAGGGCATGGCGCTCACCTCCACGCTCATGGCCACGCTCCCCGGCGGCTTCTCCGCGTCTCCCCAGCACCAGGAGGCGGCGGCCGCCCGCAAGTTCGCGCCGCAGCCGCTGCCCGGCGGCGGCAACTTCGACAAGGCGGAGGTGCTGCAAGCGGACGCTGAGGACGGCAAAGGCTTCCTGGCCAAGGAGGGCTCGCTGCTCGCCTTCTCGGCGGCCGAGGCTGTGCAGGCGTCCCTGGGTGAGTCGGCGGCGCGCGCGCCCCGGACTCGGGGCGGGAGGAGGCAGGGGCGAGCCAGCGCGGGGGCCCCGGAGCCCCGGGGCGGGTGCGGCCCAGCTGCGCCGCGGGGCCTCCGGGGGGCGTTCAGAGCCGAGCAACAAGCAGGGTTCCCGGGTGCGGGGTGGCCTTCAGCGGCGACTTGGTCGAGGCCGCCCCCGACCCCCGCGCCGTGACCGGGGGACTTGGCTCGGTTTCCGCCTTGAGGGGAGGCGGGTTGCGTTGCGCATCTCCACGGTGCGTGTGCCCAGGGGTGCCCAGCCCCGTGAAACCCCTGCATTGTTCGCCTGGGAGAATCGGGTTCCTGGGAGGGTGTGCGTGTGCGTGTCTGGTGGTGCCCGGTGGGAACTTCTACGGTGACCAAACTTCACTTTGACCAACATTTTCTGGCTCAAAAATAATTTAAAAAGAAAGAAAAACGACGGCCTGTGATCTACACCTTCCCACAACTCTGCTGAGACCAAACGGGCGTTCACAGAATTTTCACGGGGTGGGGGGTGTGGCGAATGTGAACCCCCCTCCACCCCCCAGGCCTCACCGTGTCCCCACCCCGGGGACAAAGAGAATGTTCTCTTGGGCCGGGGGCTCCTCCTGCTACTTGGGCCTTAGGCTGCTGGAGGCTGGGAGGGTGCAGAGGCGGCCTGGCGGCCCCTTGAGTGATGGATCTGGGCCAAGGGCCGCGGCCTGGCCTGTCTCCTCCTCTCCTTTGAGCTTTCTCACGCCCCCACCCCCCACCCCTCAAAGGCCAGGAAATCACAATGTGTTAATGTCCTAGAAAGACAATTCTCCCAGAGGGGTGGGGGTGGGGGGTGCCCCCATGACGGTGGAAAGGGGGGGAAGGCAGGCCCGTGTGCAACGTGTAATAAAACGCCGTTTGGTTTTGCTTTCAGTCAGAGGGCAAGGGAAAGACGAGTCAAAGGTGGAAGACGACCCGAAGGGCAAGGAGGAGAGTTTCTCGCTGGAGAGCGATCTGGACTACAGCTCGGATGACAATCTCCCCGGCCAGGCGGCGCACAAGGAGGAAGACGCGGGCCACGCGCTGGAGGAACCCCCGCCTGGCAGCGCCGCGATTGGCGGCACCACGTCCACCGGCAAGAACCGGCGGCGGCGGACAGCCTTCACCAGCGAGCAGCTCCTGGAGCTGGAGAAAGAATTCCACTGCAAAAAGTACCTGTCGCTGACCGAGCGCTCGCAGATCGCCCATGCCCTCAAGCTCAGCGAGGTGCAGGTGAAAATCTGGTTCCAGAACCGCCGGGCCAAGTGGAAACGGGTCAAGGCCGGCAATGCCAATTCCAAGACCGGGGAGCCCTCCCGGAACCCCAAGATCGTCGTCCCCATCCCGGTCCACGTCAGCAGGTTTGCGATCAGAAGTCAGCATCAGCAGCTGGAGCAGGCCCGGCCCTGAGGGCCCAGGGAGGGCAGGGGGCCTGTGACCCCCCCACGGAGAAGCCACTGCGCAGGACCCAGGGTGGACTCCACACGTTCCAAGCAAAACTCAGTCACCCCCCCAACTTCGAACATCCCCGGTACATTGAGAGTATATTCGTGGGACAGGCCTGTGAGACGGTGTTTGAAGAGGCTACCGCGACAGCTGAAGACGCACTAAATATTTATTATACGGCCCTGCTTTGTACATAGGTATCTATAGAGACTGGATCTCAGCTGCAGTATTTTGAAAGTTATCGGACCAAACCACCCAGTACTGTTCTCCACTCACATCCCAGAAGAAAAACCTCTGCCGTGATGCACCGCCCATAAGCAGCCACCTTCCCATACTTTTCCAAAGGTAAACGTGACACACCAGAGCACACGCTGGGGTTGACACTGATTTTTGTTCCAATTTTGGCTTTTTTTTTCATCGACTGGAA
The DNA here is from genome assembly GCA_004027555.1 of Craseonycteris thonglongyai. NCBI lineage: Eukaryota > Metazoa > Chordata > Mammalia > Chiroptera > Craseonycteridae > Craseonycteris > Craseonycteris thonglongyai. The sequence goes on along the minus strand of PVKE010000935.1, from coordinate 103,621 downwards.
AGCAGACGTTCGGGGCAGCCTGGAGATTTGCTTTGCTTCGGTTTTGCCTGGCTTTGTTTTTTTTCCTCCCCGGGGGCTGCATATCCTATCCGAGCCATGTCTGAAGCACGTCTCTGTTGTAATTTATTTCAATGTAGCTTATTTTCTAAGTTATGACATTTAAACAATCTCAGTCTTGTGAATAATAAAAAAGAGAGAGAGAGATGGGGGGGACAGATCCATGCCTGCGTCTCATGAATGTGTCCAGATGCCACTGGTTTGCGGGCACAGCCAGCATGAGGCTGGGCAGCTAGCGGGGCTGGGGGACCAGCACCCGGTAAACGTCCCCTGACCATGTCACCCTCAGGCGGGCTGGACTTGAGCCCCAGGGCACCTTACCGGGTGTTAGATCACAGAGCAAGAACTCCAATTGGGCTATAAATTTAAGAAAGCCCCCCGCACCCCCTTTGCATAGCCTAATCAATACCTAAGAGGCTGGCCGACTTCGCCAGAGGAGGTGGGAGCCCTGAGGAGGGAGAGGCCAGTGCGGGGAATTGGTGGCTTTGCACAAACTCCTGATGTTCCAAATCGACCACAGCCAGGGAGGAAGCGCGTTTCCTTCCAAACATCCCCGACCTGAAAGTTAGCGGCCGAGGTGAGCGTCGCCCATAAATAAGGCCCCGGGTGTTGCCTTCCGACCCGAGCAGAAACTCAGCCGGCAGAACGGGGCCTCCGGGCCGCGCTCAGCTCGGGGGCGGAGGCAGAGGCGGGCTGTGAGCGCCTGCGGCCCCGGTACCTCCCTCTCCGGGCGGGGTCCGAGAGGGCGGGGACGCCCGCCTGGGCGCCTGGATGAGAGGCCTCTCAACCAAGGGGGAAGCGGAGCGGGGTGTGGGCCGGTTGGGGCAGGTCCCCAGGGGTCCCCGAGAGCGGGTGGCTCCCTGGCACGGGAGGGGCGCGTCCGCATCCCAACCCCCCACCACCAGCCTCGGGTCCTGCGCCCAGCCCGGCGCGTCCTGCCGGCTCCTTTGGCGAGTCCGAAGCGCCGGATCAGACGCGAGCATCCAGGCCCACTGGAGATTGCCGTGGACAGGCCACGGGTGACCCAGGGGAGCGAGGGGGAGCGCGGCGCAGGGCCCCAGCGGCCACCAAACCGAAGAGCGAGGCTTCGCCCAGCTCAGCCTCCCGAACCGAGGCCGGGAGCGGCTCGTGGAGCCGCCGCGTAGCGCGCCCCCGCGAGTCTCAGCCCCACAAGGGGAAACGCGTCGCCGTGGGTCGATATTAATACTGACTTCATGTGCACGGTTTACAACCCGTCACCTCTGCGCGGCGGAGGCGCGTGGGGACCAGGTGCAAGGTGAGGAACCGGCCGAACCTCCGTTGCAAGAAGGCTTGGCTCAACCAAGGCACCGTTTCCCGCCGCGCTCCCCCGGTTTCCCGTGGCCGTTCTGAGCGCAATGAAACGGACTGGCGGGGCCTCCGGGGGCCTCCGCCGACCTGCGGTGCACGCAGAGCTGCGGGGGCTCCTTGTTGTCCCCCACCCAGCCCCTGAGGGCCTGCAGGTGGAGGTACCCTGGAGCAAGACCCGCAAAGGCCTGGCCGCGGCTCTGAGCGCCCGAGTCGCCGCTGGGCGTCACCTTCTCCGGGCGGGTCTCCGCGCAGGCCGCGCGCTGCTGGGGAGGCAATCGGACCGGAGGACGCCGCCCGCACTCCCCCGAAACCCGACCGCACACAACGGGGCCACTCAGTCCCCGGGCCGGGTATGTGCCTCCGGCAAAACTGAGTGGTGGTGAGGATTCAGGGAGCTGCGGCCTCCCTGGCGGGTGAGCCACCCAGCACTCTGTGTCTTGGGAAGGAGCCCTGCGTATTGACAGCAGGGCATTCCTACGGACCCCGAAGTGCACCCCACCCCCCAAATGCCCTTCCACTATCACAGGTATTCCCAAAGCCAGGGGCACGCGGGCCAGGCACAAAGGGGCCCACGCTTTGGCTACCCAGACCCCGCGGGAAAGAAAGCGCTCTAGGAATTGGGGTGGGGGGCGCCTTCAGGGAGCCCCACCCCAGGGTCCAAGCATCTTGGACCTCCCCAGCTGCTCCAATCCTCGCCCTTTGAAAGCACAAGGAGGAGGAGGGGTGCCCCACTGCCCCCCCTGCCCTCTAGGGGGTGCTGTCCCCACCCTCCCAAATCCCTGACCGCCGGGGTGCCCCCAAGAGCCAGGCTTCGAGGCCCTGGCCCTGCGACAGGCCCGGGGGAGGAAGATAAACAAGCGGCGCTTGATGGCCGCTGTCATCATGGCTTTCATTTGGCTGCCTAATGAGTCACATCACAGGCAGAGAGAAAAATTGTCAATCGCCCGGGCCCTAATGAATTTTTTTGCAAATTGTAATCAAGCCAGGCCGTCTCAGCTGGCTGATTAATGAGACCCACGAGGCTCGGCCAGCACCTCAGCTTTTTATTCCATCCCGTCCTCCCCGCACTAAATTAACAGCAACTTGTCTGAGCTTCAAATTAACTCCCAATGATTAATTCTGATGGGGGGGCCTGAAGAATAGCTTGTTCTAATAGGCTCTGGCCTAAGAGGCTGCTGGAAATTAATACACTTCCCCTTTGGCTGCCGGCTTTAATCCAAGGTTGGGTTTTGACATCACTATATTTGTTGTTACAATAAATTCCACTTACATCTGCAGATCAAATAATTACGCTCGGGAGCACCCTGGACCGGCGCCTCCCCCAAACCCCACCCCGCCGTACATGAGGGACCCCCGGGCTGCTCCCACCCGTGATGACCAACCCGGGCAGGGGGCCGAGGGGTCCCCTCAGGAACAGCTGCCCCACGGTGTGACCTCCCCATCCCCCTGCACTAGCTCCCCTGGGAGCTGGGCGCCTCTCCCCCTTTGGAGTGTGAGAGGGTACTCTGAAAACCGACAGCGGCAGCTGTTTCCAGGGCAGGGCCCTCTTTGGATAGGTCCTGGGCCTCCAGCAACCTCCTGGGTCAGCTCTCCTGCGAGCTCTCTGCAGAGGCTGGGGACACCCCCCCCCCCCCGGGGTGCCCTGGCCC
>PVKE010000935.1:26188-100486 GCA_004027555.1 Craseonycteris thonglongyai | reverse complement strand
CCAGACCCTTTTCAGCTCAGTGAAGTGGGTGGAGGCCCCCTGCATGTGCTCTGGAGACCCGGCTCGACTCTAGGACCATCCAGATTAGAACCCGGCTGTCCGCAGGCCAGGCCCTGACCCGGCGTGCAGCGGACTGGAGCACCGAATTCCATGACGTCCTTTCTCTGGAGGTCAGTGTCCACTCGGTCTTGCGTCTGTTTGTTGCTTATTGGAGCTTAATTGGCTTAATCATTTCAGCTGCGCCTGGCAAGCCCAGCCCCCAGCCTGTCCCTCTTGAAAGGCCGTCCTGGGTGCACAGGGACGGGCGGGCCTTCCCTGCTCCCTGCGGGTTCTGAGTGGCTAGAGCCACGTGCTCTGCGGCCCTGTCCTCAGTCCGGCCTTCAGGAGACTTGGGTGTCCACGTGACCAGTGCCCTGCCCCCACCCAGCTACCACCTGCCTGGGAAGGAGGCTCCTACACTCACACCCCTACACATCCCCAGAGACCCCAGGCCTCAGCTCACGCGCGTCCAGACCAAGCAGGTGGCCTACTGGGACGAAGCCTTCCAGGATGGCCACTGTGGTGCGGGGCCTCCTCCCCGCAAGCTCGGGGCTGGGGGCTGGGGTAGCCGGGCCCTGGGTTCTATGGGGGGAGCTGTGCATTCATCTTCATTTCGGGCCCTTATGGCATAAACAGGAGAAATACGATCTTCCTAAGCGAACATGAATGCAAATCACATCGTCGGAGTAATAAAGCACCTGAAACCTCGGCACTCCAAAGCGACACCATATGTAGGCAGACAACCTGCATACATCACCGCTTACATCACACAAATGGATGGCCTGTTTGAGCAGTTTAGAAGCGGAAGTCCTGCTCTGACTTCTGCCCTCCGTGGCGTGTGAGGGTGGGAAGGGAAAATCAGGGAGAACATCGCTCCAGCCGGCGGGGCCCTGGCCCCAGCGTCTCGGCAGCACGGCGGCCGGACGCTGTCAAGCTGGAAGCAGGCAGCACGGGGCCTGCTCCGGGCCACAGGAGGGGCGGGCGCGCACCCAGGGAAGCCGGGAGGCCTGGTCCCGGCTGTGCCCAAGTGCCACTTGTCGCGGGGCTGCTGCGGGTCAAGCCCCCGTCTGGGGACGAGGACCCCCCGACCCCAGATCACTAGGGGCGGCCCCTCGACGCTGGCTCTTGGGGTCTGCACGTGGTGCTGCTGCCCCGGGAGCGCCTTATATGTCTCTGGGACCAAAGGTCCCCGCGTGCGCCTCGCTCCCCCCGAGTCAGCTCTGATGAGCAGGGGCCTGCGTGCGCGCGGGAGAGTGTTGGCGTGTGTGTGCCATCCCCCCGGCAGCTGACCCCGTGTGGTCCAGTTTCTCTGCTTTCCTGGGTCCCCACGGACAAAGGTCCCAGCCCTTGGAGGAGCCAAAACGCTGTCCCCAGGCGCCCAGCACAGTGGAGCAGCCCCTGTGCTCACGAAGCCGCACCCTACCTCCCCCACTGGTGGTCTACACCTCCGCCCCTGGAAGCCCCTTGGCCGGGCCTCCGGCCTCCATTCCTTTCCCACAGCGAGGAGGCCTCGGGTCTGGTCCGTCCCTCACACCCCACTCCTTAGTCCCTGCTGTTTGGCCCCTAAGCTCCACCGACCTGCCCGCAGAGCACCTGCCCCTTCTGGATGACCCCTATCTGCAGTTCACAATGCTCCCCCGGGTCTCACCGTCCACCACAAGTACCCCACCTGCACCGCACACACAGGTGCATGGACCCTGGACTGCCACCCCCTTCCACGGCAGCGGTGGGGCCCGCCTTCCAAGCCCTGCGTGGACGGGCCCCTAACGACCCCTGCGTCAAAACGCGGGGCTGGGGCGAGGAAACGAGGCTGCCAGCCCGGGAGGGGCCTTTGGCCCACCCCCCGGCCCTGCGTTCATCCCGGCCCACGCGACCTTGCAGAGGTAGCCCTCCTGGGCCCTGAGCGCTACACTGGGGCCTCGTCCCAAGGCGCGCCCACGGCCAGCCGGGCAGCGGTCTGGGGTCCGGGCTAAGGCCCGGGGCAGGACCCCGCCTTGGAGGCTGACGTCACGCGGGGCTGGCCCCTCCTTCAAGCCTGCATCTCTTTATTTCCCGCCCTCGGGCTCCTGGGGCCTTTGTCATGCGGGTTTGTCTCTGGTGTGGCCGCGCATCCTCTTAAAGGACCCGGCCGCCCGGCTCGCGCTCTGCGGCTGCCGGAATGACAAAGGCTGAAATGGGATTACACACACCTGATCCTATTAAGCCTGCCCCCTGCGCAGCCCCGGCTGGCTCAGATCCCCCGCCTCCCACCCGCTCCCTCTCTCCCCGCCCCCAGCCCGACTTCCGCGGGCGCACCTGGCTGGGCCAGGACTCGGCGGGGAGCTGAGCGCCTTGGGGGTTTGGAAGTGGCCGCTTGACCCCAGGGAGGGAATGCGGCCCTGGCTCTGAATGACAAAGGCCGAGCCCTGCTGCTGGGCAGAAGGCAACCAGAGAGGGAGTGGCTACCGCTGCCCGCACCGGCCGCCCTTCCCTGCAAGCGGGGGTGGGCGCAGCCCCTCCCCTCCTGTGAGACATCATACTGGGTGATTCTGCGTGAAGCCAGCCAGGTCATGGGGGCCTAGCGTGCAAGTAGAAGCAGGGAGGTGCGACCCTGTACCCCCTTCCCTTCCCACTCCTACGGCACAGGGGTGAGGCTCTCTGCAGACTTAGCAGCCAGGCTGTAGGAAGGGGGCCTAGAGCACAGGGCACCTAAGGGAGGCCTGGCCTGCATCACTCCAAAGCCTGATCTCTCCAGCCACAAGCCTTTAGGCAAAAGCCATTGGAACACACTCCAGGCCCGCAGCTCGGGGGCCAAGGCGAGCCAGCCTGCTGGGGAAAGGGTGGGAGGCAGCGGCCGGGGAAGCAGGCTCTGGACAAGCTTGCTGCTGGCGTGGGGTGATGGTGTAGGGGTTTGGGGATGCTTGGCCCTGCTTCACGTTTCCCGTTTTTGTTCTCGTCTGAGCAAGAGCCCATGCATTTATTTGAAATTTTGTTCCCTTCTGAGCAGAGCGCATGCATTTATTTGAAATTGGGTAGGTATTGTAGGACCGGGGTCCCCAGGCCATGGACCAATACCAGCCTGGTCCGAGCCTGTTAGGAACCGGGCCACACAGCAGGAGGTGAGCGGTGGGCTTGAAGCTTCATCTGTATTTACAGCCGCTCCCCATCACTCATGTTACCGCCTGAGCTCCGCCTCCTGTCAGATCAGCAGCGGTAGATTCTCATAGGAACAGGAACCCTAGTGTGAACTGCGCATGGGAGAGATCTAGGTTGTGGCTCCTGATGAGAATCTAATGCCCGATGATCTGAGGTGGAGCTGAGGCGGTGATGCTAGTGCTGGGAGCGGCTGCAAATACAGATGCACATGAGCAGAGAGGTCTGACTGCATAGAGACCATCATAAACCAACTGCTTGCAGACTCGTATCAGAACCCTGGCAGTGAGGAGCAAGGGACAGTTAAGTTGCATTTGCTGGCAGGCTTTATAGTGGCGAGTGAGTTGATGCACTTCGGTTGTACAGCTGCCTCTGGTGGCAGGACTTGAGTCAGAATCCAACTCTTTAGTCTGCACGGTACCCGCCCATTATTTTATTTAGCACGTCTGTCCACGCCTCTTCCTCGCACTGCACACTTGTCTCAGATGGGACCGTCTAGTGGCAGGAAAACGGGCTCGGGGCCCCCACTGATCCTGCATTTTGGTGAGTTGTATCATTATTTCACTACAGACTGCAATGTCATAATCGTGGAAATAAAGTGCACCATAAAGGTAATGTGCTCGAATCATCCCCAAACCACCCCCCGGCCCTCCCCCGGGTCTGTAGAAACGTTGTCTTCCACGAAACCGGTCCCTGGTGCCACAAAGCTTGGGGGCTGCTATGGTGGGAGAGAGCCCTAGAGGGAGTGTCAGACCCTAGCAGGGACCCCCTTTAGCCAGCCTGGACCAAACCAGCACCCCTTCTGAACCTCTGCTTCTTCACCTGATGACCAGCACAGGGGGCCAAGCTGCTTCCTCCTGGTTTCTGGGGAGGTGACTGTGACGCAGATGAAGTGTATGGGGATGACCGGCCACAGGCACCGCTGGCGTGGGGTCTCGGTGCACTGCTGTGGACTCGGACCACCCGGGTTCCCATCCTGGGCTGGTGACTCCCCTGTGCCAAGAGACACCTCAGTAGGATGGCTCCTCACCTCCTCAACCTCTGGAGACAACCTCTGCCCAGAGTTTCCCCAGAAAGCGAAATGGCCTCAATTAGCCACATGTGCTGTGATGTCGCAGACCGAGTCGGGGGTCCCCGGGCTGGGTGTGGTGGAGGCAGGAGTGAGCTGTCTTGCTCTTGTCTCCGCACACGCCGGCAGGGGAGGGCTCAGGGAACGAGTAAATCACGAATAATGACGTGAAGTCCCGCCTCAGAAAGGCTGCCCTCATTCCTGATATTTGCACAACGCCCCCTGCACACACCCACCGCCCTGCAGGGGTGCCGGGTGTCTGGCCACAAAGCTGGCAGGAGCCCCAGCACGGGGAGAACTCAGGTGCTCATCTCACCGCTGTGTTGGCACTGTCCTTAGTCAAGGACTTTCTGAATCGTGTAAAATCCAGCCAGACTCACCATGTGGTCCCCATCCCAAGGGCCACTGTGCAGCCCGGCCCAGGCCGACCTTCATGGGCCCGTTCGGAACATGCGTCATTTACTTAGAAGTATGTGAGTGTTGCTTTTGGACGTGGTGTATGGATCATTTAGGCAATGTTTATCAATAGCTTCAAAGTGGATTCCCACTTGGACCACGGCTGGAGTTTCTCCCCTCTTCGATAATTTTCACATTTCAGCATTTTGAAAGCTATAAATTGCCAGAAAAGAATGATAATCACCCATCTTTAAATGAGAAATTGTTAATTTGGGATTTATAAAGGGCCTTCTGTAATGAAGAATGGTGAACACAGATTCGTCTTTCTGCCTCGTTCTTCGAAGTCACATTTGTAAAGTCGAGAGTGTCCATCCTTCCCTCTAATTACTCTCTCCTTCCAGAAGGGCGTTCTGCGGCCCAGGGGAGGCAGCCGGGACCAGATGAGGGGACCGTAGAGGCGCCCTGGCTGCCAGAGACCTGCCGGGGGCTGGCACCGGGCCACCCGCATGCCGCGCCTCTGCCCCTGGGCTGTTTGGCATTGGTAGCAGGACTGTCCCATGGTCCCATGAAGGCCAGAAGTGTGACCCAGTCACGTGCCAGCCACAAGTGTCCCCAAGGAGGGTGGACCTGTCCTCAGGTGTGAACACTTCCACTGGCACTGTGCTAGGCATGGGGGACTCACCAGGCACCCTGCTGGGCACTCAGAGCTCAGGGGGAAGGCAGTCCAGCATGGGAGGCCTCCGTGCCCTGAGGCTGACAGGGACCCTCATCGCCAGCCGGCAGGGGCTGGGAGTGCCCAGGGCAGGGAGCCTGAGGGTGGGGGCACTGGCCAGCTGCCAGGGTAACCGGTGTCTCAGACCTGCTGTCTGGAGCTCAGGGCCCCCAGGGGTCACCCGGTTCCTCCACTCAGAGGCCCTCCCGGCTCCAGCATTTCTGCTCCTCGGGGGCCTCATCCTACTTCAGGGCAGGAGCCATCCACGCACCTGAGCTCTGGGGGCACAGCCACCCGACGCTGGGTGGCTGCTATGGGGTCACAGCGCTGTGAGCACGTGGCATCGGGCAGACACGGGTATGGGCCCCCCACCCGAGGGGCTTTGCTCTCTTCCCAAAGCACCCGCTCTCGGCTGAGGTGGTGCAGCTCTTGCTTGGTCTGTCTGCCCACCTCCTAGGTCTCAGGGCGTTGTGGGGACGCGGTGGTGGCCTTGTCTGGCAGCCGGAGCACTGTGGGGAGGGGGCTGTGCTGACTTCAGTGCCCACCTGGCCGCCTTTGGAACGCTTTCCCAACACGAACGCCTGAATAATCACCGTCAATAATAATAATAGTCCTCCCACCCTGTGCGGCTCCAGCCACTTGACCACAAGGGAATGGAGGGGGTGACAGGCTAATCTGGAGACAGTTTCCGAGTCCTCAGCTCCCGAGTAGCTGCCCCCGGGGCCCAGCTGCCAGCTCCCGGCACCGCCACGCCGCCTCCAGGAAGCGTCCTCTGTGACATCGTTTCTTTCTGGGGGCACTGCGTTGGTCTTGGCATAATGATTTGGTAAGATGAGCCCCCGTGCCCCCCGCCATCCCTGGGTGAGACCCTCCACACCAGCTTGGGAGCTCCCCGGATGCACCTGCCTCTCCTGCCTCGTTACCCTTGAACTCTGTGGAGATGCATCAGTGAGACTGAAGTCCATGGGGGACGGGTGTGTGGCTGGTGGGGACAGGGGCGAGGGCTGCACAGATGTCAGCGTTTCCCAAATGCACCAGTCACTTCAGCGCAGTCCCAGTCCCAGAAGAAGTGTCTGAACCTGACCCCGTGACTCTCGCGCATCTGGAAGGAGAAGAAAGACGGTGCAGGGGGGCAGGGGCTAAATAGAAGCGTAACGTGGAGGGGCACTTGCGTTAAGAGGAGCAAACGTCTAACGTCCATTGGAGGTGGTGAGTCCTCCTGTGAGCCCTTGACAGCGATTAACTGGTTCAACCTTCGCTGCAGCCCTGTGTGCTGGGAATGACCTCTAACTGCACAGAACTGCGATTCGCTAGCATTTTTGGACCTACAGAGCAGCAGTTTTGTATTATTGCCATCCAGGGTTTCCCAAGTGAGAAAACCAAGGCACAGAGAGGTTAAGTACTGTCCCAAGGTCACACAGCTAGCAATTAGTAATTTAAACCCAGACCAGCTGGCTGTAGGGCTAGTGCCCGTATGATTACATTATGTAATTGACAGATACCACGACTCAGAAATAGACTCTAGAAAATAGGAAAATGTAACCTATGATAAAGCAAGCTTCACGAAATTGTGGAATAGAAGGAATCGTTGCATATATGGTATTTAGGAAAAAACTGGGCTAATTGGGGCAGAAGACAGAACAGATCTTTACCTCTCAGCTGACCACAGATCAATTACAGATGGATTAAAGGGTTCAGTGTATGAAAGGAAAGCTTCCAAAGCTAGGAAAGAGGATTAGCTGAATAATTATCTGCTGAGTGGGGAGCACACAAGGGGAGAATAGCAAAGCCACCTACATAAAAAGCACAAGCTCCCATTCATTATAAAGATCACAGAACAATTAAAAAGATAAGGAACAACTGGGAAAAACACTTGTCAAAAACATGACAAGGTGGACTGATACGTTTCCACAGAAAAAACTCAAATAAAAGGGAAAAGGAATTGGGAAAGGGCGCGGATGAACAAATCAGAGAAGTAAAAAGCAAACTCACTGATTCCACAAATATTTATGGGGCATTGGTTACCGGCCAGACACTTTTCTGGTCTTAGGATGGAACTTGCATTCTATGGGGTGAGACCGACATAAAACAAACCCATAAATGTGTGTGATGTACCACCCAGCTGTCATGAAGACGTGTGACTGACAGGAAGGGGAATCAGGCAGAGCCAGGAGGCAGACAGTAGGAGGTGCTATTAGGTGGAGAGCTCAGGGACAGCCTTACTGTAAGGTGACAGTGAGTGACTCCCAGACAGAAGCAAAGGAGCAAGAGATGCACTGAGCGTTCCTGGCAGAGGGACCCATGATGAGACCAGTGTGACTGAAGCAAACAGGCAAGGAGGAGGGTGGTGGGACACAGAGGTAGCCACGAACTTGACCATGGACGGCCTCGGAGGCTCTGGGAGAAACTTTGGATTTAGTTTCAAGTGATACAGGAAGCCATTGGTGGGGTTCGAGCAGATAAATATATATTTCTTCTTTCATTGACAATAAACATATAAAATTGTTCAAAGAGATACAGATTAAAGCCAAAATGAAGGGCCTATGTAACACTTCAAGTTAGCAAGATCTATAACGTGAAGTAATATAAGAGTTTATACTAGAAACAATTTGTAGGGCCAGATGCTGATGTGGTACGGTGAAGCACAGACTGATCCATGGCTGGAGGAAACACCCGCATTCGATAAGTAATGAATGAGCAACCACCATGAACCAGACAACCTCTGAGGGGCTGGGAGGCAGCTGTGAATAAAAGAGGGATCCACTCTCAGGAAGTAGGATAAAAGTCTTCTTTCAGTCTATTTTAAATTTGTTGAGTGATAAGATTTACCATCCTACCCCATCCCATTCCATTTCATCCCACACAAAATGAACTTTAGAAAAAAATGAACGGGATAACTACTGTTACTACTTTTATTCAGCATTACAGCTAGAGGTCCTAACCAAAGTAATAAGATAAGAAAAAATAAATAAAACACATAAGAACGAAGGGAGGGGGGAATGAAAGCATATTTATGAAAGATACATTTAAGAACAACAAAAAATAAGGTCCTTAGGAAAAATTATAAAATATTCTTGAGAGACGTTAAAGAAAATCAGAATAAATGGAAAGAGACACCATGGTTATGGATAGAAAGACTCAATGTCATAAATGTGTCAATTATCCCCAAACTAGTTTAGAAGATTCATTCAAAACCCCATGAGGATTTTTAAAGAACTTGAGTTAAGAATAACCATGGCACAGGCGAAGAAGGAAATAAAGTAAGGGGATGTATCTTATAAGATATGAATCTGGGCAAAGTTCTGGTAATTAGACAGTATGGTACTGATATGGGAATAGACAAATTGAATAGTGAAACAGAATTGAAAGCCCAGTGCATACACCCCATGCACGTGTGTAAATTTGATCTATAATAGAGTTCTCAATAAACAATCCTGAAACAACTGATTGTGTCTCTAGTAAAAATGAAGTGATGTTTCCCTCACACCACAAGTGCACACACACACACACACACACACACTACAAAGAGATGAAAGACGTTGATATACAAGACAATTTAAAAATTTTTTAGAAGCAAACATAGCAGAATGGTTTTTTTCCTAAGGAACAGGATTTCTTCCACAGGTTGCAAGACATGCAACAAATGTGAGCACTAAAAGAAGCCACAAACTAGAAGAAAACCTTTCCAAGGAATTAGTGTCAAGTGCAACCAAAGAACTGCTACTGGTGAAAAAGGAACAGAGATTAATCAGCAAAGAAAATGAGAAACACAATTGACAAGTAAGTTTAGGAGCATTTGCCCAATCGCATTTGCCACCACAGAAATTTAACTCAGGCCACAGGAAATAAATTTTTACATGCAGCTGCTTGGGAACAGTTTTAAAGTCTGACAACAGGAAGGGGTAGTAGACACCTGGAGTAGCTGGAACTGGTGGGAGTGTGAATTTGAACAAACACAGGTGGAAAACAATTCCTTACATTGTGAGGTCAAATGCCTGCATATTCTACCACCCAGCACTTTCGCTTTTAGGTATGCATTCTAGAGTGGTCTCCAATGGGGGTGCACAGAAGACTTCCCCAGGAGTAATGAGAAAACGGATGGCTTTAAGGGAGTCTATTCAGACAAACTTGCCAACACCCTCCTTTCTCTGCTGTCTCCTTTCACAGGTCACTCTTCTCCCCCTTTCCCTTCACCACAGCCAAATCCTGTCTTTGATGCCTCACCCCTGGTTGTAAAAACTGTCCTAGGCTGTCAGACAACAGTACAATGACAGATTCCGACATCAAGGTTGAAAAAGTGAATGGCTAATGATCACCTAATAAATCTTTTGCAATTCATTGTTTTCAATGACATGGAAGAGGAACTAATTCAGTCATCAGCTGGCATGTCGTTAAAATGATGTTTAACAATTAGAGAAATAAGGTCACCGGAAGTTAAAATAAATGAAAGATTCATGTTATATACATATTTGCATTGCAGAGAAGTATGACAGGGAGCTCAGTCATGATCTGTAAGAATACACGTGTTAGGCAAAAGATTTTATGGGGAGAGAAGACTACAAGTATAATTTCAAGAGGGACAAATGGAGCAATGTCAGATTTCTGAGTATGGAAGAGCCTGTTCCTGTAGTTTTAAATAGGATGGTGATGGATCCTGAGTTGCTTGTGCTCCACTGGACGCATTTTTAAAAATGCTATAGACTGAAGCGCTCTAAGAGCTACCTGTGAGGTCAGGCAAATGGTAATGCATTGAATGTATTTATTAGCCATGAACCGTCAGATTCAGCCTACTACTGCTTTATATTGTTGACAAAATTTCTTATAAAATAGAAAGATGTTAAATAAAGTGAATTTGTAATGCAATGAAGTAAAACTACTTCATCTTAAAAAAAATGAAAAGATACTGTAATTATTTAAAAATGTTAATATTTGCCATGGTCCAAAGTTTATATCCTTTTCAATTCTTAAAGTTATGATGAAGAAGAAATGGAGATTTCAACTTTTTTTTTTAAGATTTACTTTTTATTGTTTTTGACAGAGAGACAGAGAGAGAAGGGGGGAGGGGGAGGGCCCAGAGCAGACTCCACACAGGTGGGTGTGGGGCCATGCAGGGTGGGAACTTGGTGGGGACCTCCTCCTGGTAGGCATGCCCCAGCTCAGCACAATGGTCCACATGGGCCTGGGCCAGGACTCAATCCTTGGCCCCCGGGGCTGCAAGACGAGTGCTCAGCCGGCTGAGCCATCCTGGCTTCTCTGAGATTTCAACTTTCAAAGATGCAGCATGGTCCAGTTTTGTGAGTCCTGCGAGAGTGCATGAAGGGAGAGTTGGAAGAACGTGGACTTGGAGAAGCTCCTGAACACATGTCAAAAAAGTATCTGAGAACGTTCTTGGCAGCCTAGTTGGTAATGGCAAAAACCGGATACCCGAATCAAAAGAGAGGAAACTGAGAGAATAAACGGTGGCAATTTCACAGTCTGGAGCTACAAACTGTGAGTTACAGGGACACGCACCATGGACAAACCTTGGAAAATCTTGTGAGGGGAGAAGAAAAGGATTCCCAGCTTTATAAAGCTCAGAAGGAAGCCAAACTAAGGTGTTAGGTGCCCAAAAGTTTTCTTCAAAAGCAAGGGAACAATTAGCACAAAGTTTGAGATAATGGTTGCCTCCTGTGGAAGAAACACCCCCGGGGCCCGAGTGACTCTCTAGTTCTCAGAGTGGGATAGTGCTTTTAATCATTCACTTTCACAGCTAACGGAAATGCCATTCTATTGTCATATTTTACCTAATTCGATATATCCCCAAATTCTTATTTTGACAATTTTCAAACATGTGGACAAATTAAAAGAATAACACGTAAACATTTACATACCCTTTGCCTACATTCTAGTTATTAATATTTTATTATTTATTGTTAAACCATTCTAAATCCTTCATGTATCTTCTGAGTATAAAGACATTTGCCTACATTATTCTAATTACATAACATTAATTCTCAGGTAGCATTCAATATCCATTCCATACCCAGATTTCCTCAATTGTCTCATATTTGATAGCTTTTATGAAGGCCATTGCCCGATCAGGGTTCGTAAATCGCATTTGGTTATGATGAATTTTAGTCTCTCTTATTCTAGAATAACACACCTTTTTATGACATTGACTTTTTTAAGGCTTCAGGTGAATATTTTGGTAGAACGCCCTCTTGATTACATTTGTAATCGATTGATTACATTTTTTCTTCCTCTAGTCTGTATTTCCTATTCGTGATTAAACTGCTGGGTGACTGAGGCTCTAAGAATAGAAAACCAGTGCATTTTATTGTAGGACAGGGTCACATTTTTATGTAGTCACCTCTGTCCATTTGTCTACGCTTTTGGCTTTTGGCTTTTATATACCTTGGCAAAGCAAGCCTTTTCCAGTTCAGGATTATAAAAATATTTATTTTTAAAGCATTTTTGTATTGTTTGTTTTTACATTTTGCTTTAATCATGCCGTGGGGGCATAAGAGTCTAAGCATTCCTGCCCCGAATGAATAGCCTGTTGACACTCCCATGTATTCGTTTATTTGTCCATTGACACGAACTACGACTGTTCTCATATTCTAAACACCCACATATCATGGTTCATTTTCTAGAACCCAGATGTAACTCCTGTCTATTTGATCTTTTCTGCTCTAACACTGTATCTCTCTAATTTCTGCCGTTATTTTGACATCTGGTACGGTAACTTCTTCATTTTCATTTCTTTCTTAGCTGATATGTCACATTTTCTCTTCCAAAGGAATTTCAGAATCATCTCCTCTAGTTATTTTGAAAACTCCTTTTGGAATCTTGATGGCCAACGCATGACATTTTCAGGGTGCACTTCAGCAGGCTGAGCCCTGCGGGGGCCTGGCCTGTCTTCCTGTCACTCAGATCTTGCTGTCCTTCCAGAGTCTTAGGATTCTTTTTCTATATAGCCTCGTGCATCCTTACATAGGTTTACTCCTAGGCACTTAACGTATTGGTCGCGATTGTACATGGGAGCCCTTTTCCCCCGTGAGAATTGTTAGTGGTTGAACAGTGACGCCACCGGAACACACTGGGCATTCTGTGTGGGCTGTGCTTCTCCATTGCCTTCCCCTCTTCTTCCCCTTCTTCCTGGTCTTCCTGCGGTCCAGCCCCTCCACTATACCAGCAGCGTGCAGTAGTGTGGATGGTGTGCACATTCGCTTTCTGCCCGACGTTCATGGATGCTTCCTTTTACTTTTCCATCGGTTGCTGCATCGCGTTGAAATCTGGCAACATGCACATGTGCACACGCCAAAGGCAGAGCTCAGCTCGCTCGCCTAGGGAGGTGGCCATCACCTTTCCAGGGACTCCAGCCTCGGGCTGAATTCTAGCTTTGCTTTTATGGCCTCGGGCAGGTTCCCATGGACAGGAATGGAGTTGTGGCTGCCCTGCTTGGACTTGAGCGTGGCTGGCGAACAACAGCGAAGCAGCATCAAAGAACCTGATGTTTTTGTTTTTTCAGTAATACTGCAGACACTGTATCCGCCCTGCACGGTCGGCCTCTAAATATTTTGTTGTGATACAATTAAGAGTATTTAGTGCTGAGGCTTGCTACGTGACCCATCTATTATTTGCAGCCCAAAGCATTCCTAACTCTATGACATCCAAATCCTATTCAGCAGTGGACACAAAAGTCTAGAACTCGGGAGAGGCAAGGCTAGATGCAAAGTTGGAAGTCAAGGGCAAATACTGAAAGCCCTGGGCCTAGAGGAGATCGTGCAGAAAGGTCCTGTTGGCAGAGAATTGAATGGGTAGAGGACTGAGTTCTGGGACTCCCACCATTTGGAATTCAAAAGCAGAAAAGGGGCAGCCAGTAGGAGACCAAGAGGAACACCAGAGTATGCGTAGTGTGTGTGTCCACACTCATACACACGCGGCCTAGGCTTTGGGGTCACATGCTGCATGTCTGCCCACTACTGGGCCACTTGAACTTCTTATTTGACAGTATGTCAGTACATTGTGGTCTAATTCGTTCCTTTTAATTGCTCGTATTAGTCGAGTACGTGGATATTTCATAATTTATGTGTCATACCTTTAAAAAGACTTATATCCTATTGTTTCATACATGAAACTGGTCCAATCAGTTAACTCTTCAGAAAAGACAACATTTTCACAAATGGAAAGTGAATGAAAAGCTTACATGTTAACGAAGTCCCGTAAAATAACAGACACATGTATTGGAAGAGGAACTGAGTTCCGGGGAGGACAGGCCCTGGAAGCCCAGCATTGTGGGCAAGAATCAGAAAGGTAAAGCTGATGTGATGGCATTGTGTTAAACTTCTGTACATCAGAGAATCACAAAAGGAGAAAGGCAATGAAACAATGAGTGTGATATGTAAGAGGTAAATGTCCCCTAAGTCCACACGCCATTAAGAAAAAGATAAGTGCAGTATTCCAACAGGAAAGCGGGCCACACTGGAAGGGAAAACAATAGCAAAGTGCAAATTGTCCCTAAGCATAAAACCTTTCCGCTCCAAGGGTTAGAATGCAGACCAAGCAAGAGAGCCTGGTTTTGCTTTTGCAACCGGAATAAAATACAATACGGCGTCAGCACCATATTGGTGAGATGGCTGGGAACGCAGCAGCCTCCCTCCTGGTGGTGAGTGTGTAAATCATATCAGCTATTTTCTTTTTTTTACATGAAAAGTTGTTCATGCTCATTTAAGTTTAAAGAAGTCAGTTATCATGACAATTAAGGGCTCTGTGTGATTATTGATTAGATCTTGGACGAGAGGAAAATCAGCTATAAAAGACATTATTGGGACAATTGAGGAGATTTGAATATGGACTGCATATTATATCATATCCATAGTAACTGTCTTGGGAGTGATAATGGTCTTGTAGTTATGACAGAGAAAGTCCTTGTGCTTATTTATTTAAGGGTGAAAAATCACGATGCTGGTAGTTTACTTTCAAATGGTTCAGCATAGTGTGTGCGTGCATTATCTATCTGTCTGTCTGTCTATCTATCCATCTATCCATTATCTATCTGTGACCTATTATCTATTATCTGTTATCATCTATCTATCTATCTATCTATCTATCTATCTATCTATCTATCATCTTTCTAAGCTATTTATATATCATCTAGATCAGGGGTGTCAAACTGGCCGCATGCGGCCCCCAAGGTAATATTTTGTGGCCCACGATGCTCTGAAATAAAATGAAAATAGAAAAAATTGTTATGAAGAAAATAGTGCTTAGGGGTGATCAAGGCAATACCGTACACACAATTCCCTTGTTCACCCGTTAACTACTGAAGACGAG
The DNA here is from genome assembly GCA_004027555.1 of Craseonycteris thonglongyai. Lineage (NCBI taxonomy): Eukaryota > Metazoa > Chordata > Mammalia > Chiroptera > Craseonycteridae > Craseonycteris > Craseonycteris thonglongyai. The sequence goes on along the minus strand of PVKE010000935.1, from coordinate 85,823 downwards.
TATACACGTGGCCCAGTGCCTTTCCTGGGGGCCTGTGGGCGTGTATAAACACGCTGACTCCGTTCCGGCGACGTTTGTAAATGTGATGTGGCTCGCGTGCATCTTGCCTGTTGCACCAAATGGCCCGCGTTTCAATTGAGTTTGACACCCCTGATCTATATCTATCATCTCTATCATCTACTTAATCTATTTATCTTCCTATCTGTCTATCTATCTTCCACCTATTTATCATCATATCTAATCTCTATCATCTATTCAATCTATTTATCTATCATCTATTTATCTACCTATCTCTATTATCTAGCATCTACCTACCATCCATCTACCTACCTACCAACCTATCTTCTATCTACCATCTATCTAGAGATCACCAATATGTTAAAATCTTAACTGGTGAATATAAATGAAGTATCTCTGAGTGTTCATTGAAATATTCTATTCTTCACCTTTTCTGTGGGCTTGAAAAATTTCACAACAAGCATTTAAAGCAGGGGTGCCCAACCGTGTGGCTTCCCTGGGCCACATTGGAAGAACTGTCTTGGGCCACACGTAACACACCAACACTAACGATAGCTGATGAGCTAAAAAATGGGTCATGAAAAAAAATTTTATAATGTTTTGAGAATTTGTGTTGGGCCTCATTCAAAGTCGTCCTGGGTCGCAGGTTGGACATGCCTGATTTAAAGGGGAAGACTAGTATACAAAATAGTGTGAAGAATGTTATATATTTTTTAAGATTTATTTTTATTGTTTTTGACAGAGACAGACAGAGACAAAGAGAGAAGGGGGAAGGCCCAGAGCCGTCTCCATAGTTGTACGTCATCAAGACAAGGGCTCAGCCCGCTGAGCCGTCCCGGCGTCCCCGGAAGAAGGTTAGGTTTTTATAGAGAAGTACGTGCATATTTTTTAGAAGGCTGAAAGGACACAGTTTCAAATGCTAAGAGTGCCTGTCTCTGGTGTGTTGATACTTGATCCTTTCATTTCCTTTTCTTAAAAATAGTTACAGGGGGTAAAGTTCAACTGAATCAGAAAATTCCAACAAGCAGAGAACAAATTAAAAATCAAGATTAATGTTGACACTGGCTTCCTGTTCTGTTGGGGGGCTTCCACGAACACATACGTAAACATCCACGGAGCGCTATGTATTGTTTCTTGTGAAAAGTGGGCCTCAGAGCAGACTTACAGTTTGCTGACTGCTTTTGCCCACCCTCACTCTGCTTTATGCACATCTTGCACCTCCTACAAACGGTTCCTGCTTGCCTACGGGTTAGGGGGCGTCCTAATGGTATGTATCGTGCTGTTTATGGGGGTGCTCCACATTTTCTGCGGTGGAGGTGGTGCTGATTTTTAACACTGTGAGCTCAGAAGGATGAAGCACTCACTAAGCTCTTCCCGTGTCTTGACTCATTTACTCTTCCCTCCAAGGCAGCCCTCAAAGGCATTCTCCTCACATCCATTGTACAGGTGAGCACGCAGGGGACCCTGGAAGCCCGGGCTCTTGCGGTGCCTGCTCTACACCTTACACCACCCGATACAGGGCTCTGGCACTCAGCCTGACGTTTGCTGACGAAAGGGACTGTTTCGGGTTCCACACCACATGGCCCCGCGGCTGGAGAAGCTGCAGCCCTGCTCTCTGGAGGCTACACCTTATTCTGGGAACGTCCTTTCCTGGCTGTGGTTGGGAATTTCGCAAACAGGGGCCAGGTCCGGGGCCACTCACTCCACCCTCCCAGCCCCCTCCCTGTCTGCCGGCTCAGTCACCCGGGGGCACCGCACGGCCCCAGCAGCCGATAGTGAGCCTGGTCCAGTGCGTATTTCACAAGAGGACCCTGCACACCGATTCCTCACCGAATTCCTCAGCCAGGAGCAGTGCGACGTAAAGTTCCCCTCACCCCTGCTTTAGTGTGTGTGTGTGTGTGGTGTGTCTGCGGTGTGACGTGCATGCTGTGTGTCCATGTGAATGTGTACTTGTGGGATGTCTGTGTGGTGTGGATGGTGTGTTGTGTGTGCGAATGTGTATATGTGGGATGCGTATTCATGTGTGTGTGTTGTGGATGGTGTGTGTGTGTATACATGAGTGTATGTGTGGGATGTAGATGTATGTGTGGTGTGTATGGTATGCTGTGTGTCCGTGTGAATGTACTTGTGGGATGTCTGTGTGTGTGGTGTATATGGTGTGGAGTGTGTGTGTATACACGTGAGTGTATGTGTGGGATGTATATGTACGTATGGTGTGCTGTGTGTGTGAATGTGGACATGTGGGGTGTGTATTTGTGTGGATGGTGTGGGAGTGTGTGTGTATATACATATGTGTGGGATGTATATGTATGTATGGTGTGTATGATGTGCTGTGTGTGTGTGAATGTGGGCATGTGGGGTATGTCTGTGTGTGTGTGTGTGGTGTCAGTGTTCGTGTGTACCCTCTGTTGTGCCATAAATGAGATTCTTTCTCCTCCAGCTTTGAAAAGAAACGGGTCTTGAGCATGATGTAGCCAGCGATTGGTCAATACCATATGCAAATAAATAAGTGCTAATTGCCAGCCGTGTCTTCGGGTGTCACGTGCAGTTACTGGGCCACATTTATGGGCCAATTAGGCGCCTTACCGGACTTGAGCGGTGACGGATGTGGCTTGGAGGTGTCTCGGAACACGCAGGGCCGCTGGCACTCCCGCGCTCACTGTGGGCGGGCTCTGCCAGGCCTTTGTCCACAAACTGCACCGTGACCTCCTGTGCACACTTACCTGTGGGTGGGGGCAGGGCAGGGGGCAGCAGGGGACTCCCACGAGGGTGGCTCCAGACAGCCTGCACATCAACCAGCGGATGCTGGCCCAAGACGCCCGGCCATCACTGAGGTCCCCCCAACGCGCCTTGGCATGGCTGGGGACTTGTGACAGGCCTGGCGGGAGGGGTGAGGCCCTGGGTGCTCACCTGGGACGGTTCCTCCACACCCTCGTCCCTCAGCCCCGTCACGGTTACGAGGCTGGTTTCCTGAAGAGCAGAACTGCCCATAGTGTTATGGGTACAGCCAGACCCCCAGCCGGAGCCTGCGTCTGTTTCTCACGTGCTCCTTCGTGGGGTGGATATTGGGGCTGGCCCTGGGGCTCCAGGGGTGACCCAGGCAGACCCAGGGCCACGGACCCCGAGTGAGGTGTGTGCAAGAGTGGGGGGCCCGGGCCAAGCTGGGGAAGGCCTTTGGAGGAAGTCCTCATCTCATCTGAGACCCCAAAGATGAGGAGAAGCTAGTCCCAAAGGGTGGGGTCTCCCCAAGGGAAGGAATAGGTGGACAAAGGTCCAGAGGAGGAGAGGCCAGGAGGGTGGGGCATGACTGGAGCTGAGTCAGGGGCCCAGGGTCAAGGCGAGGCAGGTGGGTGGACAGGGAGGGCAGAGCAGGCAAACCCGGGGACACCCTGGAGGGCTGTGGACTTCACACGGCGGGGCTGGGAAGGGGTTCCAGGCAGGAGACAGACTGCGGGCTGCGAGATGGGGGTTTGGAGGGGACCAGGGCTGGGAGGGAGCAGCGGAGTCCTGGGGGGGGGGGGAGTCGGCAGGGGGGCTGGAAGTGCAGAGAGCAGACGGGTGCACAGGGGAGGAGAGACTGCCGAGGGCTGGTTCCCGGCTCTGTGAGGGGCTCCTCTAAACTTCCTTCCTTCAGATTCTGTAAATGACCTTTTGCTCCCAACCTGAACGCTCCCTAATTTTTAACCAGTTTGCTTCAGCAGTTTATTAAATCAGTCGACCAATCATTTCTCCACTTTTAATATAAGTGAATGATGCATTAATAAAAAAACCCACCACTTTCTTCAAAATCAGGGGCTGTGTACGTCACTATAATGTTATAAAAACAGGTGGTTGTGGAGAAGAGGTCGGCAGTAAAGGATAAAGAGAAACCGCCCGGCGGCCCAGAGAGACGGCACTGCTAACGTTTCGAGGGTTTCTTCTGAATATAAACATATCTTTATTTAGGAATCCCAAGATAGCTCAGAGGTTGAGCACTTATCTCGCAATTGCGAGGTCCAGGAATCCAATCCCAGCTTGGCCCGTGCAAACCCACGTGCAGAACTTGGGCACAACTGGTAACTGCCGGGACGGCGGCGAAGCCTCTCACCTCTCGTGCAGGTTCAGTTCCCGCCTGTGCGGCCCCACTTTCACCTGTGTGGAATGAAACCATGTCACAGCTAATGATGTACAAGTGCTCTGGGCCCTCCTCTCTTCTAACAAAATTATAAAAAACTTAGTATCTTTATTTAATAGAGAGCAGTCTTACATTCTGTAGCCTAATTTCTTATTTAATTGTATCATTTCCGCATGCGATAAACAACTGGAAATGACTCATCTCCTCTAAAGATGTACCGTCATCTCTTTAACCACCTCCCCATTGTGAAGGCTTTGAGCTTGTTTCCCGTGTCGTGTGAGGAGCAATACTGTAGTCGGGAACATCTTTTATGCAATGTTTTACATCCCAGGCACTGAACTCACCCGGGCAGCCAGCGTGCTGGGGGGCCCCTACCTGGTGAAGGTGCGCGTGCAGCCGGGTTCCGGGCCGGACGGGGGACGTGCGGAGCCTCCGGACACGATTCCGTGTCGCTTTGCAGAAATGCCCTTTTCCTTCGTCTCCGGCTACGGCCTGCTAGAGACAGGCCCGTGGGAGCCGGGCCAGCACTGCACACGCTCACTTTAAATACCCTGGCTTATGACGTCTACACTTTCAGTCTTGCTTTCCTGACACTACGGCCCAGCAGAGCTTCCCAGAGTGCGCTGGGCGCGAGAGCCGTGGCTCGGAAGGGGACCCCCGCTCCGTCTTGCGGGACCCCATGGCGGCGAGGCTCGGCAGCTGTCGCCTGGCTATCTGTGTGGTGTTGACAGAGGGTGTGTTTGAACATTGAGGGAACCAAAGGGTGGGCAGGCACAGGATGTGTTGCCTATTCTGCACCCGCCCCGGCCCCCGCAGCCACACTTCCCAGCCTCCCTTGCAGCCTGAGCCCCACTCAGCGGCCTCTGCTTCTCCTGCACCCCCACCCCGGAGAGCAGATGCTGGGGGTGGAGCGGCCGTCTGCGGGTACCGGGAGGCAACAAGCACCATGCACCAGACGGTCGGGAGGAGGTTGGGCCTGGAACTGTCCATGCCGGCCCTGGCCTGCCAACCCCCCGGCGTCTTCCCTTGTGAGGAAAAGCTGTCCCTTGCGTCACGGTTCCGTAATCGTCACCAAGTAGAATAGGTGACCAGCATGGGTGTCCACGGAGCCGGCTCTTCCCAGAGCGCTTTCCGCGTCTTCTGCTCACGTCCTGAGGGACAATTGTGGTGACGCTGCGTGTGGCCTGCCGGGTGGGGTGTGACCACACCGCGGGGCCCCGGGACTGAGTGGCCGGGTGGGAGGCGCTGTGTCGCGTGATGGGACCGGCTCCCACGCCCTGCGAAATGCTCCACAGAAAATGTAAACATGCTCGAGGCACCGAACCACGTGGCTCTGTATTTACTGACCCGGGAGGGTTGGGGGTCAAAAGGCGTCTGCTGATCTGCCACCGAGAGAAGCATCTAGAATAAGGTAACCAGATTTTAACATTGGTAAAGCGGGACACCATTGACTGGGGGGGAGGGGGTTCTTGATTAAAAATTGGGTCTATCTCCCGCTGTTCCCTAGCTTGTTGTGCATTCTTTCCAAAAACTGGGACTTTTTAAAAATGCCACGGGACGCAGGACAAATTGTTAAAAATTGGGACTGTCCCGCCAAAAGCAGGACGTCTGGTCACCCTAATCTAGAAGGCATTTGAGTCACTGGTCACACTGATGTCTGGGGGGTGGGGGTGGGGGGAGGCATTTTGGGTGAGTTTTAGCCTCTTTATGCTTTTCTAATTTGAGGGGTAAAGATCTGCTGTGTTTCATCTGAGAAGAATTTAAGTAGCATTAACAGAGATGGCAGTTGGAATAGCATCCTTCCGTGGGTTCACTTCCCGCCCACCTGCGGGGTCCTCATCACCCACCTGGGGAAGCGCGCTCACTGCAATGTTATGCCAGAAGTGCCTGGAACGTCTGGGCCCATCCAGCCGGGCTGGGGGAGCCACGGCCTCAGAGCTTCTTGTACATGAAGACGTTGGACAAGACGCCTACACCTTTCCTCTCGTGCTGCGGGTGCAGCCCGGGAGCCGAGCCGGCACGCTGCACAGGGCTGCCCAGGGCCCAGCAAGTCCCCTTCCGTGAGCGGCTGAAACCCCCTTTCTCCCCGATTTACCTTGTCTGGGAACAGAAACCCAATTCTCACACGTGGCCAATGCGCCTCCCCCCCAAATCCCCCACCCCGACCCCAACAAAGACCCGGAGGGCAGTGGTGTAGACATGTGTTCAGTTCTTTATTAGAAAGAGGCCTCTGCGCCATAGGCACCTCTCCGTTCCTTTACACGGGTCCCTCTCTCTTCACTTCCCCCCTTAGAATACTGTACAGCTCACACAACGGGTCCCGAGGCCGGGAAACACAAGCGGGCATATTTAATCAAAACAGGATCATAGGAAACAACAAGCAAAGTGAAATGTCTGTCAATGGTTTTAATTACAGTACAAACAATATAAATAAAGCATCATTGAGTCATTGTGAAACATAAACTTGCTGAATGAGGTAATATAAAAAACCCAAAACCAAACCAAACCAAACCAAACCAACCAAAGAAACCAACCCAACTCTGGTAAACCCCAGGCCGCTCTTCCATTGTCTGTACATCGCTATTTACAGAAAGAGAGAACTGTGCTGTGAAGCCCGCCTTCCCCAGAAATACACGCACCCTGGGCGTCACCTGTGACCAGTGACTAGCTCGGGGCCCCATTCAGAAACACCCTGTGGCTGGACAGGAACCCAATCCGGAGTTGGGGGCAGGAGGCCATTCCCGGGGCCGGGGCCCATGGGGCCAACTTGCCCAGCCCGGTCCATGGGGGCTCAGCCCTGAGGCCTTTGATCACGTGCACACACATGCCCCCTCCCCCGGCAGGTGCGCGCAGCCTCCAGCATTTGATGCACATTAGACACAAAGCCAGGTGGGAGGAGGGAAAAGGGATGCTTTCCAAGGTTTGTGCGAGGCCTCGTTCCTAATGTCAAGATGCGCGAGGTGATAAACCTTCCCGTGACCTGTCCCCCGTGGAACAGCCCAAATTCTCTCAAGTTCCCCTCCCCCAACTCGTGCGCCCCATGTCTGCCATGGGGAGCCCTGGGGGTGGGGCTGGGATGGGCTGCGCTCACGTGAGCAGTTAAGGGGCCCCAGCTTGCACACCTCGGTCCATCCTGTGACCCTGCCCCCGCAGAACCAGGCAGGATGGACATTCACCCCAGGAGTCTGCACGGGGTCTATCGCTCGGGATTTCCACGTCCAGGGTTCACACCAGGGGCACTGAGCTCCCCAACACCCCTGTACCAAGCACTCATACGCCCAAGCACTCACTGAGGACGCTTCTCGGGGCTGGGGTGACGTCTGCTTTTATTGATGCAAGAGTTTCCCAGCCCACTCGGACCTTAGCTTCCCAGGCTGGCGGGGGGGCACACCGCCCGGCACCATCACAGGTGGGGGCAACCGTTCCCGACAGCCGGCTGTGAAGGGGCCTTGTTCGATGTGGAAGACGTGCCAACACACCCACGCCGTTTGGTCCCTTTCTTCCCCCGTACACTAAGTCCCCACGGACGCTAAGCTCTAGGCCAGTCGTGTCCGGCATGTCCCTCCTGTACGGCTCGATCCCCGCCCTCAGGGGATCCTCTGCAGATGCCACACGCCAGGCTGACACAGAAAACAAGCCCCTCACACGCTCACAGAAGCACCTGGCCTTGCGCATGGCGGGTGGCCGGCAGCGCAGACACCTGCGGCCAGAAGCCGGAGCCCCCCGTCTGCGTCACCAGGGCCGCTCACACCTGAACACCTGCGGCCTGAGGAGCCATGGTGGGCTCTCTGGGGCACACTGCCCCACCCTGCCCACTTGCGGGCCCCGGAGCCCTCTGGGTGGGCTCAGGGCCTCAGGCCAGGGCGTCTACCAGCCAGGTGCGGACCCAGAGCCACACGCTGCCCCTCGGGAGCAAAATCAGCCCCTCGCGACCGAAAACGGGGGAAGGAGCTGGTTTCAACCTGTGGTCGCTGAGCCGCTGCTCTGGAGGGCGTGTCCGCCACACCGGTGACACGAAAATCCCGCGAGACAGCACCCCGGAGGCTTAAAAGCCGCAAATTACGAACGGCCTTTCTGGGGTTACAGAATCCCCTCCTGATGAGACGTTCTCCAGTTTCATCTCGGACCCCAACTGGAAAGAAAAGGTGTCACTCTGTGTTTATGCAAAGCAGCAGGCCGCCACAATCAAACGGGGCGCCAGGGGACAGTGTTTGGGACGTGCCCGAGTGTCTGGGCTGTTGTGTGTACTTGGCTCCTCACGCGGTGGGAGGTGTGAAGGGTCCCACAGGGGCGTGTGGACCCTGGTGGCACTGTTTCGCTCTAATCTCAGAGGTCACAGCATTTACCTCGTGGGGAGGGGAACAGGGCGGGGCAGGCCTGCTGGGCAGATGGGCCACCGCCCCGGGGAGCAGCACACGAGGTGAGGTGGGGGGCTGAGCAGACTCCCTGACCACAGGGCCCCCTGCAGAACGTCACCCGGGAAGGCCAGGAAGCACGCCAGTAACGGCTGAAAGTGGAAAATGCGTCCTGACGCCGAAGGCCCTGACTCAGGGTGCGCGTCACGGTGAGACACGACTTTACAAGGCGGGAAGCCCACGTGCGAGGAGGCGGCAGTACGAAATAAATCCTAGTTCCTGGGAAAGACAGATGTGCATCTTCAGCACGTTCCTATTTGAATTCCCTTCTGACTGCTTTTCAATTTGTTTGCTCGAAGGCCATAAATCCCGCCCGGGGGGCGTGCTGGGAAACTTGTGCTGACCTTGTGGGTTTGTGGGGGCAGAAACGGGGGTGTGGGGGCGGGGAGGCAGCCCAGCGAGGACATGGATCTCCTTTCCAAGTATCTCTGCCTGTGCACAAGTCTCTGAGACCGCATCCCATTGACTCTTAGAGGATCTCTCTATCGCTGCAATGCTTCTGAACCTCCCTAGGTGGAAACTCGGATTTCCCCCTCATTTCCGGAACATTCTAAATGCAAGGGGGAAGGCTTGGTGGAGTTGGAGCCATGGGGACCCACGTCACCCGTGACCAGTGTTCAGGTGGCGGGGGGTGGGGGTGGGGCAGGACGTGATGGCCATTCTCGAGGGGAAAGATGTGCAGGCACAAGACAAGTTGAAGGTGACCTTGCAAGGGAAGACAGAGCCAGCGAGCTGCATGGTCGCGGGCCCATTGTACACGCCGAGTCAGGGCGTGAAGGTCAAGGCGGCCGAGAGGTGGGCAGGGCAGCCTCCAGCCACACTCTACCAGCCGGGGGCTGGCTCTCCAGCGGGTGCCGGGGTCCAGAGGAAGTACAGGTGGCGAAGGACACGAAATGAGGGCCCACAAGAGAGCTGTCACTGCAGCCTCTCGGTGCCGGGAGGTGGCATCTGAATGGAGGGCAGCCTGCCCGCGCCGACAGCACCACACGGTGTGAGAGAAGCGGCCATCCTGGGCCTAAGCCCCTGCCAGTGAACGGCACGGGGCTTGGCACAACCCTGCCCCCGCCCCTGGGAAATCCGTCGCAGGCCAAAAAAAGAGGGTGAGTTCCGGTAGGTGGGGATGGGCGGGTAGGCTCATCCCTCTGGGGTAGGGGCCCCTAGAGCCCTGACAGGCTCAGCAGAGAAAGAGGGGGGCCCAGGCTCACATGGAGGGGGGCTGGCCCGGGTGCCATCGCCGACTCCCGGGGCTCAGGGTGGCTCTCCAAGCATGCACCCCAACTCGGGTCCTATCCACGTTCCCGCTCTTAACGAACACGCCCATCTCCCGCGCCCCCAGCTCCTGAATGGGCATCAGGCTGGCATTTACCACATGGGTTTGAAGTGTCACCACACCCTGCAAGGCCGCCCCACCCCCCGTGTCACGAACGGGGACAGACAGTCTGAGAAGCTGGATGCTTGCCTGAGGCTGCAAAGCCAGGTGACCGGGTCTGGGCTGGCTTCCTTGTTAGACGGGGTTTTCCCTAACGAAGTCTGTGACAACAACTACTGCAAACGTGGGGAATGGTCCTGAACGTGAGCAGGTGCCCCCATGCTGGGAAGGCCCGGAGCCTACGCTGGGGGCAGAGGCCGGGTCTACCCAGACCTCCTCAGGCTGGACAAACCCCAGTCCAGAGTCACCCGGGAAGAGCGGCCTTCCAGCGCCCGTCAGGACTGTGGTCAGCCAGGGCCCCGCCGCCTGCACCTCCCTTTCTGGGGCAACCACGCTTGGTGACCCAGGACTCATGACTGTCACTGGAGGGACAGGAGATGAAAGTGGGCTGGGGCTGTGGGTCTGCTAACCCAGCTGTCCACCCCAGGACTCAAGGCTTTCCCTGCAGGGCTTTCGTGGCCACAAGGAGCCCCGCGGGGTCGGCCCAGGTGTCCTGTGCGGCCACCCTCCTGAGTGACCGCCTGCCTGCCCCAGGAGGTGGGTTTCTCCTCAGAGGGAAGGTGTTCCTTCCGACTAGAAAGGTTACGTGGCGTCTCCCGTCCCTGCCACTACACAGGGCGTAAGCCCGGAAATGAACCACGGAGACTGGACCCCCTCCCCCACAACTGGCGACTTCCGGCACCGGCCCTGGGTCCGCGCTTCTCGGGGCCGGGTGTTAGCAAGGCGTGGAGGTGGGAAGGGGAGCGTGGTCAGCAAAGTGGTCGCAACGCACACAGGTCAGCCGCCAGCCACCTTCACTTGAAAAGGAGGCCCCTGCGAGCCCCCACCGCCTCCCCGGTGACGCCGAGACTCAGGAAGCAGCACCCCCGCCCCCGGGCCCGTCAGCACTGCTGAGAAGAGAAGAGGGGCCGAGTTTTCTGGGGAGGAACCAGGGACGCGGGGGAAGCCACCACCGGACATCAGCATTCAGGTCGCGAAAGGCTCAGTGGAAAGAGAAGTCACGTGGGAAAACATATTACACACACGCAGCACCATGTACACAGCCATGTACGCCCCCGAGAGGAGCCTCTGCCGGGACTTTGGTTTCCTCTCACGGGCGGGCTCCGCCGTGGGGACACAGGCCTACCCCGGGCCTCGCTGCGATGCAGGAACGCACACGCTTCAGTGAGAGCCGCATCCGTGTTCGCCACGTGGAGTGGAGGGTGGAGGCCGCGTGTCCTGCTGGATTCGAACGAACAGCGACGCTTCTTCAAACACCGGCAATGACTGTTTTTTCTTCTTCTTCTTCCCCTTATTCACGTTTAAAATAACGACACAGCGTGGACACAGAACAAAACACTGGGCTGAGGGTTCGGGACCTGTCGTCGAGATTCTCAGACTCTCGGCTTCCAAAGCAGCTGGGACTCTGGGGACCACCCGGTGAGCTGACGGACATTAGGAGAGTCCACGAAACACTGACCCACATCTACATTCTGTGTACAGCTTACGTTTCCCCACCTTTTTTTTTTTTTTAAACTGAAGTGGAAGGAGAGGGAACATTCTTACAAAACAGAAGAAGGCTTACTATGAGAATGAGGACTGTTCCGAGGCTGCTGGGCCACTGTGGCCCTGTGTGTCATCCGTGCTCCATCCGCCCAGGGCTGTCCTCCCACGTGACAACCTCCTTCCCCCCATCACGCTCCCCAAGGACCCCAGGCCCAGACACCCCTTTCCTTTCCAGCCTCGGGTGTCTCGACTCAATTGGTTCACTAAGTTTGGCCACCACGTTGGAGGCGGCCGGCAGCACCGTGATGGACAAGCAGGTGACGATGCACTATCCCCAAGGGGCACCCGGCTGCCAAGTAGATGGCTCGGGGATTCTCACGGGCCCGTCTGAGCCACAGAACTGCCCGTGGCTCTGACCGTCCACCACTGCCAGTTGCGTGCCCAGGGGCAGGGGTTTGGGGAGCGCCCTGTGCCTTGCAGGAGCCCGGGGAAGGGCGTGGGGAGGAAGCGTCGCTTAACATCTAAGTCACGCTTCCGACGAGAAACCACATGCGCCTCTTCCCCCCTCTAACATGCAGCCGTGTCTCCTTTCCCCGCCTTCCCCGGTTTTAATACGCAAACCGTACCCCCACCGCCCTCTGCTCCTCCTTAAAAGCCGTCCATCACCTTAACGGAGCATTTCCCGCTGCGAGGATTGTCCACGTACAGGGATCGGTAACCCTCTTATCGCCACCAGTTGTCCGTTACTAGTTCACATCCAGTTCAAGTGATAAATTAACAGAGGTGCCATTTGTCTGTACAGAAATCAATGCATATTTATGCTTCTTTTATTCAGACAGATTCCCACACATCTCATCTAAAGACATGACATAGAAGCCTATGTGATGTGGGCGACGTGGCCCAGGAGTGACTGGACACCCAAGACGCCCACCTCGGCCAGGGGACAATAAAACACCTCTCCAGTTCCGGGGGCGGGGTGCAGAATAGCCTTTTATGCGTTTCCTTAGTTTACCAAACGCGCTCGGAATGCTAGCGCTGGCTGACTGCGTGATTTCCTTCCGAATTTCCGAGTTAGCTCTTATTTTTTCCATTTTATTTTTGTGCCAAGGGGACCGCAGTCAAACGCTACTCAGCAACTGATTTCCTCTCTCTGGACTGAAAAATTAAACAGAGACTAAATTATGACAGTGAATTTAGAAAGGAGGGCTCCCAGGGCCTGGCAGAACATGCTGGGGCTTAGACGCTGCTTGTAAGAGGATTGCAATCACATTGTGGCAATCAGTGGAGCGTGCCCGCGTAGCTACCTCCTCGGCTAATGTGCTTTCTTCCCGGTGATGACTAATCATGTTCTATTAAACCGCGGTAATGCTGGAAGAACTCAACTATACAAGTGTAATGAAGCCGGTATTCTCCCCGGACAGATTAGCCACAACCGATTTGACACATACCATCATAGGGGCTTCAAACCTGACAAACTCTGCTTGCTTCTGATTTATGCCGTTAACCTCCTCGGGACGGACACGAAATCCAAGTGTTCCGTGTGGTGGAGGTGAAATGGACGGATGTGCTTAACTGCCGGCGAAGGGGCCGGCCCGCTCCTGGCTCCTGCCTCCCCTCCCCCGCTCGTCCCATCCCTTGTGCCGTCTAGTGCCCTGTCTGCAGGCCGCGGGGACCAGGGTCCCGCGCCTTGTGCTATCGTCAACCAACCGAGGCCCATCGGTCACTCCTATGTGTCGATTAGGGGGCTTTATTAAAATAAAAATAAAAAAACAACCGCCCAAACAATCCTGCAGCCTGCTGGCCTCCTCTTCGCCCCTTGAGGACTGTCCAGGTGTGACTTCGCCGGGGTGAGGGTGGGTGGGTGGCAGGTGACCCCCAGGAAGAGTGAGGGGGGCGTGGCGGGACTCACGTGTCCTCCCTTCGGAGGCTGCGGTCGCCGGGGTGGGTGCGGGCGAGCCTCAGATGATGGTGGGCACCCTCCCGCCGCCGCTGTTGTTGCGGTTATTGTTCTTGCGGGACAGGTTGGGTGTGGCCATGAGCGCGAAGCGCTCGTCCGGGCAGCCGTACTGCAGCAGCACATCCACGCACTCCTGGCTGGTGGCCTGGCGCGCGTAGGCCAGCGCCGTGTTCCCGTGGGCGTCACGGGCCATGACGTCCACGCCGTACTGTGAGGCAACAGGAGAGCCGCGTTAGCATCACGGGGAGGGACCCCGCGGCGGGGCGGGGGCAGGGGGCCCGGATGCCCTGGCGGGGGCACAGCCTGGCTCTTTTAAGGGCGCGCCGTTTGCGACAAATTCGAGGCTCCCCTTTGTGTGGCAGAAACGGACCCTTTGTGTGGCAGAAACGGACCGTCACTCTGGTGTTGCTGTTTCTGCTTTGACCTTCCAATGGTAAATACCCAAACGTGATCACTTGTTTTGATCTCAAAGGCAACTCATTTTCGCTGCAGGAAATACACAGTGAATACAAATGTCCGAACACGGGAAAAATTCACCCATTATCTCATTATCCACAGATAATCTTGGGTGCAAGTTCGGTGTGTTTTCTTCTTGTGGTTTTGCTTTGAGTCTAAACGTACAAAGAACTGAGATAAACCTTACAGAATGAGTTGTTTTTTACTGAGCACTGTACTGTGATCACTGTCTCACGTCATTAGAAAGTATTCAAAAGCAGGACACACAGTAGCCGTCCAGTGTTCTGTAACTGGGGGGCTCTGTGCTTGGTTGCCACGTGGTTAGTTTAACAGCTGTCACGGATGAGCGCTGTGATGTGCCCCCCGCCCACGGACTCTTTCCTCAGGGTTCTGATGCTTAGGGGGGCGAGTAGCAGGGGAAGCGCTCAGTTCTAGCGCACAAATACCTTAAGCTTCTCGCCATTGTGTTTGGGAATCTTATCACTCTCCTCAGTGCGGGGTGTGTCAATTAAAGGGATGGAGCTAACTGTGGGGCCCACCCCCAAATCCGCATGGTGGCCTCCAAACCCCCAGTCCTTTAGAATGTGACTGCCTTGGGAGATGGTACCTTCAGAGAGCCTGTTGGGGTTAAATAAGGGCACATGGATGGGGCCTTAACCCAACAGGACTGGCATCCTTCTAAGAAGAGGAAGAGGTGCCAGGGACGCAAACACAGAGAAAAGGCCTCGTGAGGACACAGGGAGGAGGCGGCTGCCTGCCACCTAAACAGAGAGGCCTCAGGAGAGTGTGACCTTGCCCTCTCCTCGATCTTGGGCTACTGGGTTCCAAAACCGTGGGAAATGTCTGCTGCTGAAGTCCCACCAGCTTCATGCCTCCTTTGTACCGGCCCTTCAAGCGCGGCCTGGCACCTGCGCACCCCAAAGGCTGGGGCCTCCACACGAAACCCTGAACCCCCAGTTCTGGGCCGGGCCCTGAACCCCCCGTTTCGGGCCGGGTGCGTGGGTGACCTACCCAGATGAGGAGCTGTGCCAGGACCACGTGGCCCTTCCGGCAGGCCAGGTGCAGCGCTGTGCGGCCGTCCGCCTCCCCGCACGTCTCGTTCACCTCGTCCCGGGAGCCGTGGGCCAGGAGCAGGATGACCGTGCGCAGGTCCTCGTCGGCGGTGGCCCGCAGCAGCTGCTGGCCCAGGGACAGCTCGGTACAGGGCAGCGGCGCCAGGAAGAGCTTCTGCTCGTACTTGGCCCGGATCCAACGCTCCTTTTCGTCCCTGCGGGAGCCATCAGACAGACAGGGGCCATCACCCTGGGGCCTCCGCCTGCCACCCGTGTGGCCAGGAGGCTCGAGGAGGAAGTGGGGAAGCCCCTGGGAGCTGTTCACCTCCGGTTCACACAGTGGGAACCCCTCCACTGGCAGCGCCAGCACCCCCCACCCCCTCACCGGGGAACCTGTTAGGAATGTGGGTTCTCAGGCCCCCAGAACTGGGACACGATTCTGATGCCCTGAGGTGTGAGACTCACTTCAGAGGCCCATTGCCTTGGCCCCTCACTCAATGTCTTTTGCTTCTGGAGCAGAGATGTCCCGTAGGAACCGGCTCCTGCCGGAATCCATCGGCACAACATAGGATGTACGTCCTGGGCCCCGAGGTCTGTCCACAATTTCGAGCTGGGACTAAAGCCCCTCGGCTGCAGTCGGGGCAGGACAGCAGTGGGTGTGGCCCACTCTTAGCTCTGGACCCTCCACCGGGAGGGGGTGTGTGAACTCCCCGGGTCTCAAAACACTAACCGTTTTAAGAAAATGCTGCTACGGACCCACTTGTGAAAGGGCAGAGACTTGGACAGGGAGGTTCAGAAAAGACCCAAGAGGCCGGGAGAGCTCAGCAGGTTGGGCGCTTGCCTTGCAACCGTGAGGTCTGGGGATCGAATCCCAGCCCCGGCCTGTGCAGGCCCATATGCTGAGCTGTGGCGCAACTGGTGGCCGCCAGGATGGCAGTGAAGGTTCTCACCTCCCAGGCAGGAGGCCCCCAGTTCAGTTCCCACCCCACATGGTCCCACATCCACCTGTGTGGAATGAAACCAGGTCACAACTACTGATGTACAGCTATGGAGGCTGCTCTGGTTCCTCCTCACGTCTCTCTCTCACCTTCTCTCAAACAATAAAAGAAATCTTTGTACCAAAACTAACGCAAAGTAGATTAAAGACCTCCACGTAAGATCCGAAACCATAAAGTGCATAGAAGGCATTGGCACTAAACTTACAGACCTTGGGCTCAGAGAGCACTTTGTGAACTTGACCACAAAGGCAAGGGAAGTAAAAGCAAAAATAAATGAATGGAACTATATCAAACTAAAAAGCTTCTACACAGCAAAGGACACGGTCAACAAAGTGAAAAGAAAACCAACTGAATGGGAGAAAATATTTGCAAACAATGCCTCTGATAGGGGCTAATATCTAAAATATATAAAGAACTCATACAACTCAACAACAAAAAAAACTAAATGATCCAATTAAAAAATGGGCAGAAGACCTAAACAGGCACTTCTCTTCTGAAGACATACAAACAGCCAGCAGATACATGAAAAAATGCTCAACATCACTAGCAATTAGGGAGATGCAAATAAAAACCACAATGAGATACCACCTCACACCTGTCAGAATGGCTATAATCAACAAGACAAGGGATAACAAGTGCTGGAGAGGCTATGGACAAAAAGGAACCCTCATACACTGCTGGTGGGAATGTAAACTGGTGCAACCACTATGGAAGGCTGTATGGAGATTCCTCAAAAAACTAGGAATGAAATTGCCATAGGACCCAGCCATCCCTCTACTGGGCATCTACCCAAAAAACCTGAAAACCTTAATCCACAAAGATACATGTACCCCAATGTTCATCGCAGCACTGTTCACAGTGGCCAAGTTTTGGAATCAACCAAAGTGTCCTCTGATAGATGACTGGATAAAGAAGTTGTGGTACATTTACACAATGGAATACTACTCAGCGATAAGAAAAGATGAAATACAGCAATTAGTGACAACATGGAGAGATCTTGAAAACATCTTATTAAGTGAAATAAGTCAGAATGAAAGAATCAAGACACATATGACCTCACTTATAGGTGGAATATAAAACTGAAAGGAACAAAGACACAAAGACTCATGGACACACTCAATAGTTGTAAGGGGGGAGGTGGGTGGGAGAGATGGGGGGGAGTAGGGAGGGGGAATCAAACACATGGTGATGGAAAGTGAGCTGATTCTGGGTGGTGAGCACATAATGAATGCGATGTATAGACAATGTCATGTAGAATTGTACATCTGGAAACTATGTAATTGTTATCAATTAATGTCACCCCAATAAATTTAACAACAACAACAAAAATCTTTGAAAAGAGACACAAGCTACACTCAGTTACCCCGTGCAGCGGTGGAATCTCTCTGGGCACCTGGGGAAGGCTTACGTGGAGAATGTCACCAATTCCTTCAATGACAGAACAGCAGGGGTTTCTGAGGGAAAGCATGCAGGGCCCAGCCTAGGAGGCAAAGCAGGGGTCCCCAAGGCCAGAGCTGAGTGAGGGGTGCCGAGGGGAGGGTGAAGGTGGGTAAGGGGTGGGAGGGGGCCTCGGGCTGCAGAGATCCACGATGGCTGCTGGTGTCCCCTCCACCAAAGCACGGCCCGCTGAGGATGAGTGTCAGGAACTGCAGGTGTGATGAAGGAAGACCCCCCCCCCAAAGGGGACAGGACACAGCGTATGACCTCAGGAAGGAGCGCTGGGAAAGAAGAGGTGGAGGCAGGGTGTAAATGAGAGCCAAGGAAAGAGAGCCAGATGGGCAGAAGGTGTTTCACACTGACCCGAAGGACCGGGCTCCGGGCAGTGGGCCGGTACTCGGTGGCTACTAATGGCGGGTCTGGGTGTCTCATAAAAGGGGGTGAGAGACACTGAGAACAACTCAGCAGCCCTCAGAACTTGGCAGCATTGCTAGGAAAAAGGAAAGGGCTAGAAAATGCAAGTGACCCACAGAAGCAAGAAGCAAGAGGGCGGGGCCTCCTGCAGGGGCGGGACGGATGCTGTGTGATGAGGGTGGGGAGTGGAGAAGGAAAAGCCCCCCAGATGCGGAGTGACTGTCATCACCCGCGGAGACTGAAATAACACGCTTGCCCCCTCCCGAAAACCCAGCCTTCTCTCTGGGCGAATAATCAGGGTACACAGCTACGAACGACATGGGGCGCAGGGGGTGGGGGAGGGGGGACCACTGAAGGCCGCCCCGATGCTCCAGAAAGAAGAAAACTCATTACCCGCGGTGGCGTTTCTTCTTCTGAAAGACAGAAAGAGGGCCCTGCTCACACCTTTTAGCCTTGTTGACACTGCTCCCGGTGACTCAGCGTCCGGGGAGCCCTAATCTGTTTTTAAATACTTAGGCAAACAAATTCTTCTAGGGGTAGATCTGGATTAGTTTTGCTTCACTTCCTGGTACATGCGAGTGACCCCAGAGTGACCCCCAACGTTTTCAGGCAGAGATTTCCATTTCCAGGCCAAACAGTTGGCTGGGTCAGCACTCCCCCACCCCCAGCACCTGCAGGCAGGCACACATGGTGCCCATTTGGGCCAAAATAGGGGTGTCTGGGCACCCCGCAATGTCCCGGGAACACAGGGTACGGCATGAGACAGAACCCGCCTCCCCCTCCCCCAACAATCAGGTTGTCTTGTTCTTTAAAAACCATATTTAAAATGCATTCAACAGACGTTGACGCATTCCATATATCACCTGAGAGAGCGAGCAAAATGTGAATGGGATGGAAACGGCGGTGCTGAAGGGCACAGCCGGGCCTTCCTGTTCCGATTTGCTGGCTCTCACTTTTTGGTCGGCATTAGAATCAGAACGGTTCTCTTCTGCTCCGGTTGATTTTAATCCCCGCTGCCAAGTCATCCAGGGATGAGCAGGAGCGCTGAACTCGGGCCCGACTGCAACGATTCAATTTTCCTTCTAATGTTCGAATGCCCCGAAGAACGAGGCCGAGCCCGCAGCTTCGGAATCCCGGCCCACGGTCAGGCGCATCCTCACGGGGACCTCGGGTCCGGTCGCCCCACACGCCAGCTCACCTGGATCCTCAGGACTCCCCATGTATCCCAACCATCATCCTGTTGGCCGTCCTTCGCTTTTCACAATCAGCGTTGACAGGTGGGTTCAGGTTGGGTGGGGCTGGAAACGCCTGCTATTTGGGGAGCCTCCCTTGGGGAGGAAGACTAGTATCGGGCTCGACACCAGGGACAGGGTCCCGGAGTGCGCTCAGTAGCGCCACGGCGGCCCGCCTGTGCCCTGCGGGACTTGGAGCTGGGTGACCGTTACTGATGGGCTTTAGCATCGCTAACAACTCAGCAGACACACTTGACGCGAAGCACGTCTGAGGAGCCCAGCAAGGGGACCCACGAGGAAAAGGCCTGCAGGGGCCTTCTCAGCGGGTCTGCCTCCCCCAGCCCCACGGCCACAGGGCCCCTCCCCCCCACCAGGATGCCCCCCAGATCTGCTCCACGTGTGCCTTTTATGGTTCCACTCAACCGTGGCCCGTTGCCAAAATGTCTTGTGCTACTTAGAAACGTCTTGTGCTACTTAGAAACAGGCTTTCAGTGCCGGGTTCTGGGTTCCGGAGGATGCGATGCTGGGGGGTCTCTTTCCAGATACTGGGAGGTGGCCAGAGAGCTACGGGCGGCAGGCCGCTGGGCTTTGCGCCCATGTCTGGTGGGCTTCTATCAGCTGGAATCCAGCTTGTAGGGACAGCGGACCCAGACACGACCATGTGGGTGTTCTGGGTGCCAAGTCAGCACCTCCCTCCAGGCACGCGCACCGGCTCTTACTTACACCCCTTTTCCTGCGCGTGCTGCCCACCCTGACAGACGGGGGAGCTGAATTTCGGGCGCTTGCCATGGTGGCAAAGCAGGGAGCAAAGAGAACCAACGTTCAGCCCAAAGGCTGCGCTTTCCGACGTCCGTAGCTTCAGGCAGGCCTTGGACTCTCTTTTCCTCACCTGCAGAGTGGGCGCAGGGGCCCGGCGCCCGGCGGTTTGGGGACGCGAGGTCATGCTTGGGTGATGTGCTGTCGCTGCAAAGGGTGGCTGGCGGTGCTGTTACCGCCAAAGAGAAGCACGTGTCCAACCACTCACGTTACTCTCAGGTCCGAAAGGGCTGTGACAGGGGGTGCTGGTGGCCCAGCAGGTGGGGGTGACAAACACCTGCTGGCTGCTTTAGGCTCCTACATCCCAGGTGTCTGTGGACATGCACTTCTCACGGTCAGTGTGCTTGGCCAGCGGCCTGGACAAACTCAACAGTGACCTGTGAGTCATCCCTGGCCCCCCCAGGGTGCAGGGGGCCTGAGACACGGGGGCAGGGGGGTTTAAGTAACCCCGTGGCTGTCAGGGTCTCTGGTCCAAGTCTGGTCAGGCTCTGTCTACGGCCTTGGGATGCCTAAAGTCTGCCCGATGTGTGGACTGAACAGCATGCCCGGCAGATCCCTATGCTGATGCCCTGAGCTCCGATGCAACCGCACTTGGAGGTGCAGTGGGTAGCAGCCAACTGAGGTTGCAGGAAGCCAGACGGGTGAGACCCAGTCCCATGGGACTGGTGTTTTATGGGGAAGAGACAGCACAGACACCCCCTATCCCCACCGGGTGCACAGAGGAAAGACCCCGTGAAAACACCCCGAGTGGACACCATCTGTGAGCCAGGAAGAGGCCTGGTCGGGAACCAGCCCTGCGGACACCTTGACCTTGGCCTTCCGGCCTCCGGAACTGGGAGAAAGGAAGTGTCTGGTATGAAAGCCCCAGATCATGGTCCTTCTCGCTTGCTTTCTGTGCCGACAGTCCACACGTGAGAGGCACGTGCTCTGAGCTGATTCCTTTTCTGCCTCAAACCCGCCATTCTGTCTAGAATCACCCGCCCGGAGAAACCGCGGCGCCAAAGCAGGAACGCTCTTGCCGTCCTCCTCCGAGGGCCCAGGTTCCGTCTGGGACCCGCCTGGGCTTCGCTGAGCTCGCGTGTTCCCCACGGAAGGCCAGTTCAAGAGCAGTGTGGCCGGCAGTACATCACCTCTCCTCATTGCAATGCCCTGGGGGGCCGCTGCTCACGGCCCCTGTTGGCTAATGAGCTAAAAAATGAATTATTGGCCTGGCTGGTCGTCAGCAGAAAGCAGAGGCCCGGCCCCTCGCCTCAGCCTCTTGCTGACACACCTTTAAATAAATCAACCGCACCGGAGTGAGAGAAAGTGAGAGAGTGGGCCACTCATCAGTCCCCCCAGGAGACGACACCCCCTACAATCCCTGTACAGGAAAACACCTGCCGTGCGAGCTTCGGGCCAGCCCTGGGTTTGGGGGGTCAGGCGAGGCCCAGGTTGCGTGGAAGAGGTGTGTGCTCAATGAGGCTTTGGGGGTCTGCAGGGCCCAGAGGGCACTCTCGCCCTATAACCTGACAGAGGAGGCTTTGCCACTCTTGACCTTGAGGGGTGCTGACAACGGCCAAGTCTCTGAGTGTACCCCCAAAGGTGATCCCTAGGTCTGCCCCCGTCCCCAACCTGTAGGTGTAGCGCCCTTGGATTGCAGTCAACTGCGGGGCCCAGCTGAGGGGGTGGCCTCCCCGCCACACGGCGCTTCCTGCAATGACACTGTGGGTGATGATGCTGACGATGGTGGTGCCGGCTTTACTGACAATTCCTGGTAACACCGGGCTCTTCCAGGGACCCCGGAGGACACTGCATGTTTGTACAAATAAGCTACACATCACATGCTGGGAAGAACGCATGTGTGTGGCCACAGCTTGAGAAGCTGTGGCCAAAAAAAAAAAGGAAAGGCCTCAGGTGAAAAAGAGATGGGTGGATTCTGTCCCAAGTTTCAGAGGGGGAAGGGTGCGGAGCCCAGAATAGACATGCACGGCTCCCCCTCTTCTAGAACAGGGCAGCAGGCTGTGCCGACCGGGGGCCCGGGGCTGTGGGCGGAAAGGCATCCGCTGGGAAGCGTAGTGAGGCCCCCCGTTGGCCCTGCCCCCCCCCCCCCCCGACACAGTCTGGGGTCCTGCGGTGGCCGATGGCGTGGCTGGGTCTCTTGCTTGGAGGTGGGACTTGGGATCCCTTGACCTGAACGGGGACCAGGAGGTGCCAACCACCCCCAGGGACTGTTCCTATATTTATAAACATGTGACACACAG
This sequence comes from Craseonycteris thonglongyai, assembly GCA_004027555.1. NCBI lineage: Eukaryota > Metazoa > Chordata > Mammalia > Chiroptera > Craseonycteridae > Craseonycteris > Craseonycteris thonglongyai. The sequence continues at coordinate 63,760 of PVKE010000935.1, read as the reverse complement.
ATGGCAAGGAGGCTCACTCAGCGATTGCACCACCAAGGTTTGAGCAGGGAGGCCCAGGCGGGGGGTGGGCTGGGAATGGAGGTGAGCACGGGCATCTGCAGAAATATGGGGTGAGGGCTGTGGGAAGCAGAGCTCTGTCCCAATTCCTGGGGCCAGGATGAGGCCTGTCAACCGCTCTGGGCTCCCTCTTGGGTCCTGGGGCTCATTCGGTCCTAGGGTGACGGCCACCGTGCCCGACGCTAGGGGACACGTGGGGGTCTCCCATGTGCCCAGAGAGGTCTGAGAAGGAGACACTGAAAAGCCAAGAATGCCACTGGGGGGAAGACAAGTCTTACATGGCGACACTGTGGATAATTATGGTGACGAAGGCAGCAACCAACTGTGAGGGATTATCTGTCTGCAAGAAACCCAAGGGGAGACCTGGGAAGGGCTGGTGTGCCCAGACCGCGGGCGGCCCAGCGTGAGCACTGGCCCCTTTCACCCGGGTGGGCTCAGAGCTGCAGCCCAGACCTCGGGTGGCCCAGCATGAGCACCGGCCCCTCTCACCCCGGTGGGCTCAGAGCTGCAGCCCAGACCGCGGGCGGCCCAGCGTGAGCACCGGCCGCCTGTCTCATCAGCTGGTTTAGTTCCGACGACGCCTAGTGAGGTGGGTCCCACTCAAAAGACACCTTGAGACGACCTGAGGAGCTGAGGAAGTGGTACGTCCCCAGAGCAAGGGCGTCCCCAGAGCAAGGGCGTCCTGACACCGTGCCCCGTCCCTGCGTCGGATGCACCGAGCGCTATAGGAGGCTGTCACACTGCACGGCGTCTGCTGCCTTCTGGGCCTGGCAGGGAGCGCTCAGCCCACTGCTAACAGAAAACGGGGTTAACGGCTTGGATCCCGAGAAAAGAAGGTTTGTAATAAATGACCACAAAGCTCCTGACTGGTTCTCTGCAGTCCTCTGTGGTGTTCCAGGAGACGAGTCATTAGAAGCAGACGCTGGAGTGGTGACCAGACGCCCCGGCAGGTCCTCAGGGGGGCCCCCGGCTACGGCAGGGCCTCAGCCTCCCTTCCCAGCTCCACACGAGGCTTTCACCGGACGCTTCCATGAGATAACCGATCAGCAGCTTTCCCCGCAAAACCCCTGTTCGCCAAGTCACATGCGTTCATTTTTACGAGCGCCCCTCCCCCAAATGTTGGAAGGCCCCCCATTTTTTCTTTTTCTGGTGCCTGTCACTTGTCATGGTTGTTCCTTTAGGAAACATCTTTTTGTCTCCTCCTCGCGGAGAGGGAGAGGATTTTTCAACACTGATCTTACGGGACGTGCTGTAGTGTTTTACCAGAGCGGAGGGCGATCCTTAGGGCCGAGGAGGAGGTGAGGCAGCTCTGCCTGGTTTCCCCCAGTGACAGTGACCTGGTGACAGTGACGGAGGGGAGAGGAAGAGGGAAGAAAGGGCGAGCTAGCAGCAAGGAATGTCCACCGTGCCTTCCTGCCTCCAGCAAAACAGGAACTGGGTCTGGAGGCACGGAAGAGGAGGCTGGGACAATGTGTTGGGAAAACAGAAGGGCTTCCTGTCTGCGGGGGCCGGGGCGCCGGGGCCCTGCTCAGCAGCTGGCTGCCCCTAGCACGCATGCCTTCCCCCCGGCCGTGTTGCTAAGGCCTCGGGGACCCGCCTGGGACGGAGGACGGCCAGCGGAGTCCAATGGATACTTATTCCTTAATCACCAAAAGCTCTCAGAAACCGGCCACTGGAAACCCCCACGCCGAGGCGGCAACCAACAAGGATGGATGCTCATGGGGCCAAGGCAGAATAAATATCCCGCCTGACTTCGGATCAATATTATGAGTGCTTTTGCCAACCTGCAGGGTGTTTTATGAGCTCAGAGAAACAGGAAAGGATCATTATTAATTAAGCAAAGTCAACCGTATTAGGCTTATTACTTCCGTGAGTCACAGCGACTCGTGCTGGACGGCAGGTGTGGGGGTGGGGGTCTGTGGGCAGGTACTGCCCTGGGCAGCCCAGGTGAGTGCCCCGGGAGGCAGCGGGGAAGAGCACTGGCCACCGGGGGCAGAGGAGGGTCCTGCCCCTGGCACCTCAGCCTGAGGTTCAAGTTGAGACCAGGGCTCTTTGCATCATTAGCACTGGGCACCTCCCAGCCCCTGCCTGCTCAGAACCGGACCAGGCAAAGCGGGAAAACACGCCAAGACGCGAGCAACCACGCACACACCTTCACGCCTAAAGTCTGGAGCCAATCGCGGGCAGTTTCACTTCCGAACCTCAGCGCCGGCGCCAAGCCGACGTCCGGCTGGTGAGTGGCTCACACCGGCCGGCCTGGGAGTGAGGAAACACCAGGCTGATTAAGTGAACAAAACCAGCTCAAACCCCATGCTCTGCTGGGTGTCACCCAAGTGCCGGGTGCTTGCAGTGGGGAGGATACACATAGCTCTGTGGGAGGGCCCCGGCTGGCCCTGGGGGGCTCAGGCAAGCACCGCTGGGCCTCGGTTTCCCCTCTGGAGAGGCTGGGTGAGCATCGATGGGGAGGCAGCTGTTGATGATGGGAGAGAAGAAGGGTGGGGACAGCCCTGCAGCGTTGGGCTGGATGTCTACCAGGTCTTCCCCTCACCGGGGACCCTCCAAGGAGCACCTCAGCTCAGCATCTGTTCAGACAGACACACCTGTGACATGCAGTGCACCCCAGGGCTGGCGCCCCCTCGTAGTTTTCACCCCACCTGTATGGGGCCCAGCACACACTCCCTGCCGCACGCAGGCAGGGCAGGGAGGCGGCACCGGGGGCTCCGCTGGCCCGTCTGCAAGCCGGGCCCTGACAGGTCTTGCAGGCCTGCTCCTTCGATGGACAGAGCCGGGGGCAGGAAAGGGGGCGTGGAGCAGACCGTGGGGACCCGAGAGCAATTTCGAGAAGGTCTAACTCTTAAGACAATCGCTTCTGAGGGGATGCTGGGATAGCACCGTGGCTGAACCCTTGCCTTGCAATTGCAAGGTCGGGGGTTCGAACCTACATGCTGAGCTGCAGCACAACTGGTAACCCCAGGATGGCCGTTGCGGTGAAGGTTCTCGCCTCCCAGCGGGGAGGCCTCAGGTTCAGTTCCTGCCTCTTAAAGATTTATTTTTATTGTTTTTGACAGAGAGAGAGAGAGAGAGAGAGAGAGAGAGAGAAGCGGGAGGGCCCAGAGCAGTCTCCATAGTTGACAGCATTAGTTTTCCATATAGTTTCACCCCACAGGTGGGCACAGGGCTGCGCAGGGCAGGAACCGGGTCAGGAGCCTCCCGCATAGGCCCCAGCAAGAAGCAAACTGGGGGCTACACCCCAGCTCAGCATATGGGTCCACCTGGGCCGGGCCTGGGATTTGATCCTCAGGCTCCGGGGCTGCAAAGCGGGGGCTTAACCCACTGAGCCATCACAGCTTCCCGGTTCCTGCCTCTTGAGGCCCCACATCCATCCGTGTGGAATTAAACTGTTGCAACTAATGACGTACACCTGTGAAGACAGCTGTGGGCCCTCCCCCTTCTCTCTCTCACCTTCTCTCAAACAATAAAATAAAATCTTAAAAAGAAATCACTTCTAAACTTGTTATGCTATTAGAAGTGGGCAAAAACATCCAGATGGTTCCAGAAGTAGCTGAGATATTTTTATTTTTAATACTACTTCCCAATCCCTATTGGGAAGGAAAATTCAAGGGACAGCCGCAGTCATGGTAGAGGGACAAGCACGACCTGACCCGCTGGCTTCTCACGGGCCCCCTGGCTAAGGGGTCGTTAAACACGGGGAGAGACAGGGCTGAGGGGTACTGAGTGGCAATGACCCGAAAGTGCTGGAGACACGGACCCTGAGCAGGTTTCCAGGAAGATCTGCCAGCGGCTTTAAGAACTACTGTCCTTGGTCATGTTGCTTGTTCTAAAGATATAAGACTATGGACTTTGAACCATAGTCTTTTCAATGTAGTTTTCCCTTTACAGTTTGGGGGGGAGGAAGGAGGGGAGTGGAATAGTCATATGGTTCCTCAATGAATAAACAAAACAATAACAACAACAATGAAACAGATTTTTAAAAGAGGAAAAGCAATGCAGAGGGCCTGCGGAATGAAAAAGGCATTTAAAATGAATTCGCATGCTAACTGTTCTGAAAATACAAAAACACAGAGGCATGCTGACAGACTGACCCTTACTTACATCTTTACGGTGGGAATGGCCTGCCAAGGACCACGTGGCCAAGACAAATGCCACCAACGTGATAACATCTGAAAATCTCTTCACTGGACACCCGATTAGAGAAAATCCAGTGAATGAATAATATCTGGGTTTTATTCCCAATTAATCTTTAAAAAAAAAAAGATTTTTTAAAAATTGTTTTTGACAGAGAGAGAGACAGAGACAGAAAGAAGGGGGAGGGCCCAGAACAGTCTCCATAGTTGCACATCATTGGTTTTTCCACATAGTTTAATTCCACAAGTGGGCAGGGCTGCACAGGACAGGAACTGGGCTGGGGTCTCACCCCAGTGCAAACTGAACTGGGGGCACTCAGTCAGCACGGGCCGGGGCCGGGATTCGATCCTCAGTCCCCGGGGCTGCAAAGCGAGTGCTTAACCCACTGAGCCATCCCGGCTTCCCTAATCCTTTTTTTTTTTTTTTTTTTAAAAGATTTTATTTTATTGCTTGAGAGGGGAGAAGGAGAGAGAGAGAGAGAGAGAGACAGAGAGAGAGAGAGAGAGAGAGAGAGAGAGAGAGAGAGAGAGAGACAGAGAGAGGGAAGGGTCCAGGGTAGCCTCCACAGTTGTACATCACTAGTTGGGACATGGATGTGGGGTCAGGCATGTGGGTTGGGGCTGGGAAATGATCCCCAGACCACGTGATTGCAAGGCAAACACTCAACCACTGAACTATCCCAGGACAATCCCCTCTCACCCCAGTGAATCTTAAACGGGAAAAACATCAGAGCCGAATCTATACACCCCCAGGGACTGTTTGTTCTACATCTGGCCACGGAGGGTGGAACTGATCCTGAGAATGATTCGGCGTGAACATGCACGAACTGCCTAGAGTGAGGAAAGCGTCCTTACTTAACAAGCTAACCCTAATTCTTTCATTAAAATAACCAGCCTCTGTCTGTCTAACTAATGGGATCAAGAGGCAGAACCTGGTCAGAAGTTCTATTTCCCCCAGAGCCGGGCTTGCCTGATGTCACTGGCTTTGATAATTAATGCCACGTTACGATTCAGTCTGCTCGGCTTTTCCCTGGAGAGGGCATCTTAGGACAGCGGCCCAGAGCAGACCCCGGGGCTCACTGGCCTGGCCAGCCTCACGGTCGTGCCAGGTCTGTGCTGCGCAGGCCCTGGGCCCACGTGTGGCTTCAGGTTCTCCTGCCGCAGTCCTGCGCTTCCTGGTGGTCGCCGAGCAAGGGCATCTGATTCTCCACTGGGCCCCACAAGGTCTCTAGCTGGTCCCGGACAGTCGTGGCTGTCGAGGGTCATCGGCGGCACGGCTACTGCCAGCCCGCTGACCAAGGGCAGCAGGAACGGTGGGTGTCGTGAGGTTTCCGTAAAGCCAAATTCACGACCTGGTCAGATGGCTCTTTTTCTCATGTTACGCCCTTCCCGTCTTCCGGATGCTTTTATGAAATGATGGAGAGAGTGACTTATTTCGTGCCCTTGACTCGACAAAGAACCTGCCGTCCTTCGTCTATTCCCCCAAACACATTTTACAAATGGATTTGACGGGGAGCCCCGGCCACCCTGCCCGCTGCTGCTGGGAACACGCTGTCCCCTCTCTACCCTCATGCAGGAGGACATTCAAGGGCCTTTCAAATAGGCTTTCAGTAAAAAAGGATCCCGTCAGGACAGCCAACGCTCACTATTTAAATGCGTCAAAAATCCAGAATGTGGGAACACGGTACGGAGGTTCCTCAAAGAATTCAAACATTAGAATTACCGAGTGAGCCAGCAATCCCCCATCTGGGTGCACACACAGAAGAACTGACAGCCGGATACCGACCAGCGACGTGGACACCCACGCCCACAGCTGTATGATTCTCAACGGCCGAAGCAGGGACACAACTGACGTCCGTCAACAGGTGACGGACAGGCACAACGTGGTGTTATCTGTACGGTGAAATACTACTCAGTCTTAAAAAGGATGTCGGACATAGGCTACGACACACATGACACTCAAGGACATTATGCTGAGTGAAACAACCCAGTCACAGAAGGACAATTACTGCATGACTGCACCTCTACCTGGTCCCTAGCATCACGTTCATAGAGAAAGGAGAAAGGTAGGTACCAGGGGCTGGGGGCAGCGGGCTAGCGTTCAGTGGGCAGAGTTTTAGTTTGGGGAGGTGATGGTGGCACCAGGGTGGGAACACACTTAATGCCACTGAACTCTACACTCAGAATTGATTAAAATGGTAAATGTTATGTATATTTTACAATTAAAAAAAATCTTGTTCCCTTCCAGACGCAACTGTGTGATTCTCACATCTCGAGGGTCCCTGCCCAAGGAACTTAAAGCTGATGTACATTATCAGTACTGGGGGTGGTTCAGTTTTCCCCAATGGTTCCCAAAGTACCCTCCAGAGCTGAAGTTTTCTTCCAGCCCCGGAGTGACTCGGGGGGAGGGGGGCGAGCTGCATTTTTGGTTATCTCCTCTCTTTCATCCCTCTAACAGTCCCCCCATCCACGTCCCTCCGTCTTTTCGGTCTTCGTTACATTGGCATTTTGAGCAGCCCAAGCTATTTCTATTGTAGAACGTCCCCCAATCTCATCTGGTCTGATTCAATTTGGGCCACACGTTTTTGATGAGAAAACATGGTACCATGTGCTGTCCCCATGTCACATCAGGATGTGCAGACTGGGAGTGGAGGTGGTGGCAATGGTCTACTACCGACTCTAAGCACATGGATAAAGCAGTGGCCCCCAGACCTGTCCTCTGTCCAGAACCTTCTCCCCCGTGTAACTAACCAGCGCTCTGGGGGCTGATACCATGAGATGCTGACTCTCTGTTCCTCTGTGACCTTCCCCGCAAGCGCTGTCGTTGGGTTGATGACCGACCACCCCTCAATCACGCACGGCATTCTTGGATGCAAGGCCAAGGTCACGTGACCCTCTCACTCTTGCTGTGAATTCCCGGCATGCTCTGCAAAGCCCCCCACCCCCAGCCTCCTGTTAGGACGTTCACTGCAGGACCACGGACTTGAGGAAAACGAAGCGCTCGTGGCGTCTCTCAGCAACATCCTTCCTCCCAATGCTCACACTGCTCCAGGCCTGGCCCGCGTAGCCCCTTGTCCTGCCTCCTCGTCTGTCTGACTCGCTGCCCTTGGTCCCTGACAGTTCTGTGCTTTTGGAAATGACCCATTTCCCTAAGGCGTCCAGATTCCTGTGGAAGCCACCATTCACTTGGTTTATTTTTTCCTAACTTAAATTTTGTGATAATTGTAGATTCACATGTAGTTTAAGGAAACAATACAGAGAGATCCCACGTACCCCATAACCTAGATTCCCCAAAAGGTACCATCCTGAAAAATGAGAGTCCAATCGGACAACCAAGATACCTTGACATCCATGTGCCCACCCGCCTCGTTCCGACCGCCCCGATTTCCCTGTAGCCACTTGTGTGTGTGTTCTGAGTTCTACGCAATGTCATCACCTTCGGTTCCCTTACCTACCAGCTCAGTCAAGGTCTGGAACATTCCACTCCGAGTTCCCTCCTGCTGCCCTTTCACAACCAGACTCACCTCCCTCCAACCCACCCCTGCATCCCGGGCCCCTGGCAACCAACCACCAGTTGTCTGTCTCCATGATGGCGTTTCAAGGATGGTCTGTAATAACTCACACAGCATGTCATCCTTGGGGACTGGCTTTCCCACGGGACCTAACCCTGCCGTGTGTCAGCAGTCCCTTCCCTTGCACGGTGGACGTGTGTCCGGGGTAGAGGTGGGTCACGGCTTGCTCCACCAGGCCCCCACCGGGGGACGTCTGGGCTGTGCTGTTCTGGCTGTGACAAATAGAGCTGCCAGGGACCTTAGTGAACAGGTTTTCATGTGAACTTGAGGTTCCCGTCTCCCTGGGATGAGTGGTCACACGGGGCGTGCATGTTCAGCTTCACAGGAAACTGCCACAATGCTTCCCAGAGCAGAAGCAACCCAGGTGGGAAACAACATTTGATAAAACCAAACTCCACGACCAAAATGGAGCTGTGACGAGGGCCCCTGTCACTGAGAGGAATGAGACCTCCTGCTTTGACCTAGGGCGCTAGGAGCAGTGACGACATCTGTCTTTGACTCTCCAGAATCCCAGGGCAGACAGACGCACGGACGACTTGCAGTTTGCTTCTGGGAGCAGATGTGTGTGTGTGTAGGAAGCACGTGGCTGAAGGGACAGTTTGCAGGGATCAAAATGTGTCCGTCACTACATTTACAAGTTGGTTGGGAAGAAAACGTGAAGCCTCATCCCCGCGAGCTTTTAGCAGAAGGCGACGACAGGAACGAACCTGAACTGAGCGCGCCTGCCCGGGGAGCCCCCACATTGCCGCGCGGGGTCGGGGCTGACCCGGGGGGCCCCTGGCGTCTGCTCTTCCAGGCCTTCCTCCCGGGTCCTCCCGAGTCTCTTTGGGGGCACATTTGGAAATTATTTAAAGAGATAAAATGCCTTTAATCTGTTACCAATTAGAAGAAACATGTGAATATGATTTTCCAATTTGTGACTCTTGAGTGTGTCTCGAACACCAGAGAGAAGTAATTGAAATAATTGTGTCTGCTCCTGAATATTTCTATTATGCTCTTGAAATAAGAGGGTGGGGGGTGTCCTCTTGGCGTGCTACGCCCGGGGGCTGAACGCAGCAACGAGAACATCAAAGCCTTGGATCCCACGCCCACAGAAGTGCAACTCTGCCCAGCCCGTCGGTGGCCCGAGCAGCTGGGTGAGCAGCAGGGCCGCGGTCTCTGTGAAGAGCTCGAGGGGTGGGGGCGGGGTGAGGAGAAGCGACGGGCTCCCTCGTCACCCCAGGATCTTGCCTGCAACTCCACTCACCCCCAACCCCCCCCCCCCCCAAGTGGCTCATTTGCAACTGGAGAGCTTTCAGCCCCACACGAGCCTGATTTATAACGTGAGCAGCCTGGTTTTTTTTCTTTTTAACCTACTTATAGTGCGACTTGAGTGACTAACTCCTGAAAATTGGTAATTTCTTGGTGGTTAACAGTAGAAGGTCCACCAATGAGAGGCGAGGCCCCCTAATAAATTTATAGGGCGTTATATGCCAATTAGACCTCATCAGCCGTTCGGAAGGCACGGCTGCCCGGCCGGCTACCATTCCACAAACGCACTTTATTGCCGACATACGTGCAATTCAATCCCCCGCTTCTCTGTCTGAAAGGCGGCGTGTGAGTGCTGACTACAGGAATGTGGAGTCGTCAGGGGCCCCCTGGTTGCGCAGCCTCGCCTCTCTTGCATGCAAACCTCTCTTTGTTCTCGGGTGGTGAACAAGGACTTTGTGAGCGGGAACCGCAAGGACCAAGATTCGCTAGGACTTCCGGTTTCCCCGCCGGAAGCCACCAGGGAGCCGCCCTGGTTTTCTGGTGTCACTAGGCTAATGGTGGGCACCACGAGGTCCTCTGCGGGTACCTTCCACCTCGCAGGTGCTCATGTCATCCTGAGGTCACCCCGAGGCGCGTTCTGGCACTGGGGGCCGAGAGACACAGAGGTCACTGCGTCCACTTTGGAACAGGGTGGACATGTGTGGATCTGCCCAGGAAAGTGCACCAAGGCAGCGGACCGGCCTCACTTTAATGCTGCATGTTTTCTTTTGAAAAAACAAAACAAAAACAAAAACAAAAAAAATCATGAGAGAAGTGCACGCTGAGAAAAAGTCAGCCACATGGTAATGTGCACAGGGGACCGGCACCGTCTCCTGCTGGACATTTCCCCGCGCTCCCCCCAGCACCCCGAGTTCGGTCCCCACCCCCACCCTCCCTTCTGTTTCCACTCCTCAAGCGACGGGTGTCCACGTCCCCTCCACCTCTGTACTTTGAAACATCAATCTTCTTTTCCTCTCGTAGCTGAAGTGTAAGGTCTTTGAATTTGGTTCGATTACTATCATCATCTAATGCCCTATTAAGCATTCATTCTTTCAGGAAATATCAATTGGGTGCTCACTGGGAGTGAGGCTCCGCACTGTTAGGTCGGGGCTGCAGGTGAACAAGAGGCAGATGGATAAACAAACACATCACAATGGGGAAAGGCCTATTCGCAGCCTAAGCGGATGCGATTCGCAGGAGCGAAACAAATTCAGTGAGACAGGGAAACCATGTTCTCTTGGTTTTTACCGTGTAGATAGCCCTGCGTTTAATTAAAGTAAAAAAAAAGAAAAAAAGAAAAAAAAGATTTATTGTTTGAGAGAAGATGAGACAGAGAGAAGAAGGGGGAGGGCCCAGGGCAGACTCCATGGTTGCACATCATTAGCTGTGACACAGTTTCATTCCACACAGGTGGGTGTGGGGCTGTGCGGGGCGGGAACCAAACCGGGGGTCCTCCCACACAGGTGAGAACCTTCGCTGCCACCTCAGCTGTTACCAATCGTGCTGCAGCATATGGGTTTGCATGGGCAGGGCCAGGAATTGATCCCCTGACCTCGTGGTTGCAGGGCAAGTGCTCAACCTGCTGAGCTCGCCCGGCCTCCCCGCCTGCATTTAATTTACAAAATTTGCGCCGCAGCTACACTCAGGTGAAAAACGACCTTGATGCCCTGCAGGTCAAGAACACACAATGGGTCAGCAAACGTCAGAGCATCTATAGTTGGCCGGGTAGCCTGAGAGTCACCGAAACAAGTATTTCAGTTCAGAGACCTGACTTCATACCTGCTACCCACAAACTCCGTGGGGAAAGGCAACCTTTTTGGAAACGCCGGCCAGCTAACATGTAGAGTGTACGATGTTGCAAGACGGTGGCCACAGAACGAGGCCCCCGGTGCTGGTGGCTTAGCGGCTTTGCCGTTTCCCAGCAGAGCCGTCACTCACTAAGCTCTGCCTCAGTGTGCCCGCCAATGGCTTCAAAGCGCTGCCGGAGCGAACGCCCCTCTTTGCCGGTCCCGCGGGGACTCTCTGTGAGGCTAAGAATGCACACCATTGTCCGAGGACACCCAGGTCCCCGTGCAGATCATCGAATGCAAGAGGCTGCCTCTCAATAGCCCTTATCTGCCCACAAGCAGGTGGTCCACAAATAAGAACTCCATCATCATCAACTCCTTCCCTGCGAGTTTCCTCAACCAGGGAAGATGGACAATCATCATAGGAGAGATTGGGAAGTTGGAGCCACACCCAGACAAACATTGCCACCAGCTGCCCCGTGTCCCATCCACTTTCCTAGGGGCCCATGTCTCTCTCCCCCAAACCATCTGCTCTCCAGTAGCGGCCTTTCCTACACTGCCGGTCTACACGCCCTGAGGCTGAAGCCTGCCTTTGGGCCTCACAGCCTTCCCTGATGCGCCCCTGCACATAGAACGTGTAGTGAAACGTGTATGCCTTGTCTCCTGCTCATTTGTCTGCTGTCAGATTCATTCGCAGCCCCCAGCCGCCAAACGAGGAGGGGAGAAGCCCACATCCCTGACCTCCTGCTAGTGGAGGTAGCCCCGCTGGGGGTCCCGGGTGACACTGTGGAGACCAAGGTGGGGGTCTCATCAGTTCAGCACATCAAGAAACTGTGACCCGTCCCATGGGCAAGGGGTCATGGAGGTGTCTCATGTGCCTCCCCGACCCTGGCCTGAGCCCGGTGCTGACGCTGAATCCGATTTGCCACCTCTAGTCGCTTTCCTTCTGGGAAGGTGGCCCAGCCCTCAAGGTCTCCCCACACGTTAGAGCAGGTGGGGGTCTCCAGCAGACAGGGCAGAGTAGAGCGCCCTCCCCACGGAGGTGGCTGGTCTACCCCATCCTGCGGGAGGCCATTCTGGGGTCTGGGTTAATGCTTCATCAACCTCAGTGAGCTGAAGCCACGACCCCCAATTTGGTCCTTTGTGGACAAAGAAACTGGCGTATGTCCCTGGCTGTCGTCTAACAGAGAATGCCCCTGTCATCGGCCCGAACGCACAACCCACAGCGTCACGTGCACACGCGGAAAGCTTTAGAGCGTGCTGGCGATTGTTAGCACGCTCCGGAAGGACGCTTGGGGTCCGATGAGCCTATACCCGTCCCGTCAGCAGGAGCCCTGGGGGGTGGGGGGCATAGAAACAAGCAGGATGTGTCACAGTGTAAAAGGTAAGTGCCCCGAACGCTGACATTCTTTTTTCTCGTGGTCTTTGCTTGGAGGGAGGCTGTGGGGATGCACCGCTCTTTCAATGAACCTCCCCCCCTACACACACACCCTTGCGCTTTGCTCCCCCACTCCCACCTCGCCCTGAAATGGCTCTGAATGCCCTGTCCCCTGATGGGCTCCATAATGAGAAGAGCTGTCAATCAGGGCTCCATTAGCCGGGACAGACGTTCACTTCCTGAAACAATTTATTGGATTCCCAGAAGCAAATGGGCCTTCTTCCTTTTCAGCCCCGTTTTTTAGGGAGCTATTCAGGGGGAGTGTGTGTCTTTTCTGTTCCCGCTGAGATGCCTTTGTTTCCTTCATTTACTCATGAAAACAGTTTCCTGAGTTTACCTACCTCTTCTGTCCCGGGTTTCCCCAGTGTTGGCCAAAACTTCTTTCCCCCCACTGTTCAGTTGCTACACAAAACCCACCAGCTGTTTCCAGCTGGGGGGGGGGGCGTGAATTTTATTTGCCGGTTTTTGGAGGGAGGCTGGGGTGGGGGAGGGGCACATGCTTGAAGAAATGAGGCTGAAGAATGGTCCCTGCCTTCCCCCACTCCCTGACTGCAGACCAAGAATTTAACCAGCTCTACTAAAAAACAGTCCAAGATGCCCGCGCCGAAACTGTACCTGAAGGATAGCTACAATTTTTTTGTACCGTATTTACACTTATAAGACCCATGTGATGAGTGACAGTGAACATTTTCCTGTGATAAAATTCCCAACTATTAAAACAACAACAACAACAACAACAACAACAACAAACAAGGCACATGCTGCTCACAGAGCAGAGGTCGGAGTACCCCAGTTTCGGACTAGAAAACCAGGACTCAGGATCACAGAAGAGAACACTTCTCTTCTGCTGCCCTTCGGAGAGCCACAGACCCTGGGCCACCGGACTCCGAGGAAGGCGACACTTTCTGAGCGTGGTTCAGTCTCGCTTTACACCCGGAAGAACACACCGCAGGATGCAGTTTGGTCGCCTTCTGAGAATTTCAGGTCAACCGTAAGCTGGGGTTGGGGCTCGCGAGTGCCCCTGAGACACCATCAGGGCAACCCTACGCAGCCATACAAGAAATCCTCCCTACTAGGCTCATTTAATCACCGAATACTTTACAGATGAATTAGAATTTAGAATCCAATTATTCCCAACATTCCGACCGGCAGAGCTGCTTGGAGGTTGCAGGGGAAGGCGGGGGAAGGTGAGGGCGGCCTTTCAAGATGTGGGGGCTGCGCCCAGGCTGCCCTGAGCACTCAGAAATGACAACTGGGATCAGCGTTGGCGTCATCACTCCAGCCCATGGGGCCCAATGGACCCAAGGCCAGGAAATGGGACTTGCGGTCCCTGATGCACAGCCATGGTCCCCAGTGGGAGCCCCCTCCCATGGTTGGCAAGCCCTCTTGGAAGAAGCCGATGGGCCACATCCTGGGGGGGCCGTGGGGCAGGGTAGCTCCTCAGGCCTGGGAGACCACAGGGTGCCCTCGGGGCTACAGCAGACCACACCCCCTCCAGCTCTCTTTAAGGTTGCACTTCTCTTTATGGACAGTCAAGGTTGTGAGGAGACCAGGCAGAGAGAAAGGAGAGAAACGAAGTAGTCCCAGTGAGGGTGCCGGACCTCGGGGGGCGTAGGGACCAGTCCTGGCACCTGGAAGGGGTGGGGGGCTGGGGTGAACGGACACGGAGGGTCAGCATGAGGAAGGAGGGGGCCTCTGCCACTGGGGAGGTGGAGCTGCACAGAGAGAGATGTGCAGGTTTGCACCGTAGTGCTAGGTGCTCCGGATGGGTTCCGAGGGGCCTGCCCCCCACCCACTGCATAAGCAGGCTCAGACCGAAAGGACGGCTATCTAAGTTAGGAAGATTTGTTTCAAGGTCTTCAATTATTTAAATCCGAAAATAGGGGTGTCTCTAGGGGGAAAAAAAAAGGACTATAAAAAAGGAGTCTTTTTCTTTTGGCCTAGTCTTTTGGAGAATAAAAATGTACAGAAGTCTTTGCGTTCTGGCCATTCTGCAAGGCTCCAGTCTCTCCCACGTTCTCAGATTAGAGCAGGAAGGGTAGGGAGGGAGAGACCTTCACTGATAACAGCCCAGAACGACCCTTCCCTTCCCTTCCCTTCCCTTCTGTGCCAGCAGCCTGCGGCTGGCCCTCAGGACTAAATGCACTTGTTTAAGTTGGAGGCTGCCTAGTGGACCCCCGCTCCTCAGGAAGGCTGAGGCCCCCTGCCCCCACTGCCAGCGGCAGGAGGGACATTTGGTGTTTACCGGCCTCAGGGGGTTTATGATGGGGGTACTTCTGGCCTCACAAAACAGACAGGTCCAGCCCTAGACTTTGTGAGTCCCCCTGCGTGGTTTCCCCCGCCTGGCACACAATGCGTCCTCCCTGTCCCTTTAATTACGGAGCTGGGCCGCCTGCTTCCTCTCCACCAGGACGTGTGTGCGAGCTCGCTCGCATTCACGTTTATCTCTTTGATTCATTTAACTAAGGGCAGGGCATTGGCTAAAATCTCAGGAGAGGCATTCCTTGTTCTAGGATGATTTATTACAGCTCTTGAAAACACCTGTTCATCAATTTATCCTTTTGTAAAAGAAATCAGACTTAATACCCAGTTTTGTTTTTTAACGAAATTGCAAAACCCCACGTAATTATAAGAGAAACTAAGAATCATCATAACAAAGCCTCCAAAATTTGGGTGCTGTCTCTAGGTATTTGTGGGTGCATGCGCGTGCACTCACACACCTGTATGGAATGCTCATGATGATTTCTTAATAATGGGGGTGGGATGCTGGGATAGCAGGTTGAGCGCTTGCCTTGCAACCCTGAGGTCTGAGGATCGAATGCCGACCTGTGCGAACCCCTATGCTGAACTGTGGTGTAACTGGAACCCACCAAGGCCAGGTGGTGAACGTTCTCACCTCCCATGCAGGAGGCCCCCCAGCTCGGTTCCCGCCCTGCACAGCCCCACATCCACCTGTGTGGAATGCAACTATGTCACAACCAATGATGCAAAACTATGGACACTGCTCTGAGCCCTCCCCCTTCTCTAACAAAATAAACCTTAAACGTTTTCTTAAATAATGGGTATTTTCTATGCAACAAAGGTCTAACTGCTTGAAATGAGCCTCTTCAAAGCAAAGCAACAGAGTAACCGGAGGCATTTAGGGATCATTTGGTGTCAACCAAAGGATCATGTGCTTACAGCAAAAAACCCAGAAGCAACCCTTTAGCGTCCCTCAGGGAAAACGCCAGCCTTCAGTCATGTGATCGCCTTGCTGGGCCACAGCAGCTGCATGGAACACACTCAGCTGATGTCTGCCTTATTGGGGACACAGAGGCAGCTTCCCCAGGGAATTCAGAGCCAGCCCACAGGGAGGCCTCCCTCCCATGAACTTGTGGCCAGTGCAGTAGGTCAGCTGCCTGCCCGTGAGGCCTCCCGGGAACCGTCCTCCTTCGGATGGGGTGGCTTAGTGCCCCCAGCCCTAATCCCGGGCGTTCAGGAAAAGCTCTCTCCCCGAGATCAAATGGGCAGCAGCCTGGAAGCAGGGCCTGGTCTGGGCGACTGCCACATGCCTAATTAATGACCCTGCTGGTCGCAGCTGGAAGAGCTGAGCTGGGGGTGATTAATTAAATTAGCTGGCAGAGGAAATTACGGTGGGAAAGCCAAAGTTTGATTGCCCCATAATTAACTGCAGTGCAAATAATATCTGCATCTATAACTTCCAGCGATGAGATCAGAAGCCAATTGAGTTTGGCTCTGATTGAAGCTGTAAATATCCCGTGGTGAAAAATGATAGGTTTGTTCTAGAGGGAAAACTTACAGAAATGGACATCTAGCAAATGCGATCGGGGGGCCAGGGCGTGGGGGAGCCAGTGGGGAGGAAGACTTACCTTTCAAGCGGCCTTTTACCGACATTAAAACAGGTCTTTTTTCATGTTTCTTTTGGGTTATGGACTAGGCGTGCTCACCGACACCGCCTGTCTCTACATTTCCAATCCGACTTCCCAGGCCTGGAACCTTGTGTGTTAGGGTTCCATTTCCCTTCCTCGGTCCAGGGTTTAAAACGCGACTCTAAAATAATTTCACAGGGTGATGCAAGGGGCCGGCTTTCATCTCCCCGAGAAGAGGAATATTCTATTTGGACCATCAGATGCGTGAGCGTTGCTGCTTTTCTGGATAATGACATTTTTTCCCTCCTTTGTAACAATTTCATGTTCAAAATATGGCTTCGTTAGCAACAGGATTTGACTTAAAAGGATAAACGTATTTTCGACACATAATTGCCTTGCAAAAAATAAAAGAAAAACTGCACAACTGTGAGCAGCCCGAAACAGGCCCTTTTCCGCCATCCGCCGATTTTCACCGGAAGTTATTTCCAGGCAGAGCCGCGCACTGCTGGCTGCGGCAGCTCTCACGAAGGATCTGGCGGCTTCGGCCACAGGGAGTGGCACCTGCCAGGCAGCTAGCTGCTCAGTGCTGCACCCCAATCCCGACACGCTGAGCAGCTCTTAGTCAACTGGAGGGAACACGACAGATGTGAAAACATACCAAGTGGCAAAGTTTTAAATACAGTATGTGGTTTCCAAGAGCATCCTGGCCCTTGTTGTTTGTTAGTTTGACAATAACCCAGTGGGTTTTCTTTTTTATTTTTCTTTTTTAAGATTTATTTTACTGTTTTTTTATTCTTTATTTTTAAAGATTTATTTTGTTTTTGACAAAGACAGAGAAAAGGGGAGGGGGAGGGCCCAGAGCAGTCTCCATAGTGGTACATCATTCGTTTTCAACATGGTTTTGTTCCACACAGGTGGGTGGGAGCCGTGCAGGGCGGGAGCTGGGCTGGGGACGTCCTGCATGGGAGACATTCCCCCCTTGAGCCAGGGGCCAAACCCAGAGGTGAGAACCAAACTGGGGGCCTCCCGCATGGAAGCACACCCCAGTTCAGCATATGGATCTGCATAGGCCGGGCTGGGATGCTGCAAAGCAAACACTTAACCCACTGAGCCATCCTGGCTTTCCTATATTTATTTATTTATTTATTTAAAAGAAATAAGGAAGTTGAGGCTTCCGGTGGTGCGGCAGAGTCTGGCCCTGCCCCCTGGCAGACACCCGCCTTCTAGCTCAGGAAATTCCTCTTCCGGATTCTGCACAGTTTTCCTTCTAACACGCGCCGGGTCTGCACCCCAGGCTGAGCTGTACCCACAAGCAGCACATCTGGACGGAAACATGCAGGCGGGGCCACGAGTGTGTGAGTGTGTGTGTGTGTGTGTGTGTGATGTGGACCACAGCATCTACAGGACACCATCACACAGCAGACAGAGACTGGTGTGTGAACGTGACCAGGAGGCAGGAGGGTCAGTGTTAGATGTGACGACAGGAGAAGTGGTCACCGACGCAGTGCCTCCCGCCTCTGGCCAACAGTGTAGAAGGGGCTGGGCCATGCCCGCCGCTTTGGACTTCTGCCCTCTGAACGGTGTGACAATGAGTCACAGGAGCAGCAGGAACCTCAGGACTGGGTGGGACTGTGTTCAAGGGAGCGCAGGCCGGCAGCCTCGCTGAGCTGGGTTGGTGGCATGGCAGACACAGGGCCCACGAAACCTGCCATCGGCCGCATCAGTGCTGTGTGGCCCTGTGGCCCCCGGGAGGCCTCCTGGGCCTTTGGTGCCCACTGGCCCCTGTATCTCCTCCCCGCGGCCCCTCGCAGCCCAAGGAAGGGAGGGTTCTGGACTCTGGCGGAAGCTGGATCACAACGCTGAGGAGAGGGGTGCTCTGTGGGAACAGCCCCCCAGGGGCCCTGAATCCAACCAGCTTTCCAAGAGCGCTGGCACGGCGAGCAGCTTAGGACAGAGCCAGCGCCTCCCCCTGAGCGGGGCCCCACGGGCTTTCTGCCTGTTTCCAAAGACCGGGGCTCCCTGAGCTCAGGGCTCCTCCCCTGCAATGCAGGGGTGAGCCGACGTCACCGGCCCCAGCTGCGTCACCCTTGCGGAACTGACCCCAATGCCACTCCTCTGGCTACTGCTTCTGCTGTGAGGAACCAGCTTTGTCTCCAACCAGGGAGCTGCACGTCTTTCAGCAGCTCCGTGGAGCCGGGGCAGAGAAAAGTCCAGACCTGCAGCGCCTCACTCCCTGCAGCTCGCTGCAGGCAGACACCCATCGTCAGCGGCAGCGATGCGCACGCGCGCACGTGTTGGGTCCTCCTCTTCCACGTCTTCCACAGCACCCCTCCCTGTCCCGCCAACGTCTCGTCTGGAGCCCCCATCTGTCCTTGGCAAACCCCCCGCCCCCTGCTCGCTTCCTGCTGTGGTCTTGCAGGCACATTCTTAAGCAGTCTTCAGCGCATCTGCCTCGGCTTGGGGCTTGGAGACCCCCGAGGATGGGCACAGGGCCCCGGGGGTGGCGCAGTGCTTGGCACACGGCCATAGGGCTCTCTGCTGTCCACATTCCAGGACTGGCAAAGCAGGGCAGGGCCGTGGATCGGGCTGCTGTCCTGGCTGGCGCCTGGGTCCCTCATGGGAAAAGGACTGTTGGGACCTCAGTGCTGTGCTGAAGCCGAGGCCGCCACGTGTGACTGGACCTCCTGCCAGCACAAAGGCAGGGCGGGTGGGAAGGGATGAGGGGTGCTCCCCGTGGCAGGAAGGGCATGAGCAAGGTCAAGGGCATGAGATGAGGCAGGAGGCTTTGAAGAGTGATCAGTCAAGGACAGGACCCCTACAGGGAGCAGGGGTCCAGTTTATGCAAGTACCGAGTTCTACGAGCCAGGCAGGGCCAGAAAGGTCTGAAACCCATCTGGGCCCGGGAAATACCACTAAGTTGTTCAAGATGTCATCTGGTAGTAGTATGTACCCAGGGAGACTATTCTTTTAAACTCTTGTGCATCCTTCTGGGATAGATTCCTGCAGGCATCACGGTCATGCCGTGGTGCCCAGCGGTTTAAGCACTTTTCTAGGTGTTGCTGTGAATGGTCAGCCTCATCTCTGCAATTAGCTGCCTTTAAGAAAAGGGGATGATCACCCTCGATGGTGTGGGTGGGCCACGTCCAATCAGTTGCAGGCCTTACGAGCAAACACCTGAGGTTTCCTGAGGAAGAAGAGTGATGTCTTGAGATGGAAGCATCAACTCTTACCTGGGTGTCCAGCCTGTAGGTTTCAGACCTGCCAGGCTGATAACTGTGTGAGGCAATTCCTTAAACTAATCTTCCTGTGCACGTGAACACACATGCACACGCACACACGCATGCACACACGCTGTTGGTTTCCCTCTGGGGAACCTTGACAGACAGAGCAGGCTAGTGAGTAGAAGCGACCCTTTCAAAACGGTGCCGAAGAATCCTGAGCGTGGGGGATGCTGGGATAGCCTAGCAGGTTGAGTGCTTGCCTTGCAACCGCGTGGTCCTGGTTCCGTCTGTGCAAACCCACACGCTGAACTGTGGAGCCACCGGTAATGGCTGAGCGGATCAAAGGCTCTCACCTCCCGTGCGGGAGGCCCCTCCATTTGGTTCCCTCCCTGCGTGGCCCCACACCCATCTGTGCGGAATGAAATCACGTCACAACTCATGACGTGCAACTATGGAGACGGCTCTGGGCCCTCCCCCTTCTCTCTCTGACCTTCTCTCAAGCAATAAAATAAATGTTAAAAAAAAAAAAAAAAAAAGAATCCTGATTCTGGACGTGACAGGTGGACGGGCTTCGAGGCGGTGAAGAGGCGTAGAGTGAAGATGGAGAGAAAGGAAGGACTCTGGGCTGGGGAGCCCCTTGGCGGGGGGAGCCCCTCTGTGGGGAGCCTGGCATGACACGAGTTACCGTATTTTTCGCTCCATAAGACGCACCTGACCTGCCTGGACCCTCTCTCCTTCCATGCAGTCCCTGCTTTCTGATCTGGCTGCAGGCTTCCCCACGGCATCATTAAGGTCCCCAACGTGCACTCTTTGCAGTATTCGCTCCATAAGACGCACACACTTTTCCCTCCACTTTTTTGGGGGGTAAAAGTGCATCTTATGGACCAAAAAATACGGTAAGTTCCTCCTGACGCCCACCACCTTTGATCTAGCTGGGTAGTTGGGCTCCTCCTCGGAGCCCGTCCTTAGAAGACAGGGAGCCCGAGCCCCCGGGATGTGTTCACCACGTGCTCATTCCAGCACCCGGTTCAGCATTCCACTGCGAGCGCTCCCTACGTCTGACGGTGAGCCAGTCAATGACGGCTGCATCACTGGACGGACTGTCACTTCAAGAGAAATACAGAATGGGGGACCGGTTCATGCTAGAACGCCAGCTGGAAGGCGGTGGCTGCAGGATGGTTCTATGGCCGTGTTTCTTCTCAGGAGTACGTGCAGGAAGACTGGGCAAGGCACAGGCACTCGAGGGTGAAATCACACGTGTGTGTGTCTGTGTACCCATCTCAGCTGTGGGCCCTGGCTCCTGAGTGGGCATTCCTCCAGGAGGGGTTCTATGTTGGGGCAGTTTGGGAAGCACCGGTGTGGCCTCTGACCGCCTTGGGAAGCTGCACACCCCAGAGAGAAGCCACTTGGAGTTTATTTCAGTTCTGACACACAGCTATTTTTCCAGAAACATCGGTCATCGTTTGCTGCAACTGAAGCTCACAGGCGTACAGTGTGGACGTCACGGCTTTGACACGACCCCCTGGGTCCCAGGCTGAGATGGGTCCGCATGGTTTCTGTGCCCCACGCTTAAGCCACTAAGGAGACAGATGTTCTCCAGGCTTGAAGAGAAACAGGCCTGCATCCTGCGGATGGTGAGAACGATCCTGCTTTCCTTTTCTAGAACTTCCTGAGAAGCACATGGGAAGAGAGACCGCTGCCGGACCGGAGGGGTCTGGGTGACGTGTGGCCCCCAGGCCCCGTGGCCTGCGTGTGGACTTCACCACACTGTGGCCTCTGCCTCACGGCCGCTGCTGCTTTCTCTCCTTGAGGTTCCTCTGAATGGTTTTCTCCTCCAAACAAACTTCAGGTTCTCAGCCCTCTACTACAACACAAGTGTGCACACCTACAACCGATGGCAGCACGCCGACGACATGCAGGACACTTCTCAGCATCAGGGTCCCGCAGAATCTGTCAGAGGTGTGGGGACATCCCCGAGGTCTGGGAAGAGCAAGACAAGGTGACAGGCCTGGGTTCCTGCTGAGGGCCCTACAGAAGGGGACTCCAGGACATTGTCAGTACTGAAGAGGTCTCAGCAGGCTCTGTCTTGACCCAAAGTCTTTGAAGACAAAGGAAGAGAGCTGGGCCATTGCCCTGTCCCCCTCCCAGGCGGGAATACCACTCATGAGGACAGCTGCAGCAGGGGGCCCCTGTGGTCGCAACCCACACGAGGTGGCCTCTTCGCTTTTGTCTTGTGCTTTCTTCAGTTTTGTGAATAAACTGGGAGCCCCTGGGGTGGGGGTGGCAAGTACGAGGTCTTCCTGTTCTTCCTAACAGCTTTATTGAGGTGTAACGTACCTACCATAAAATTCACCCGTTTTAAGTATACAATTCAACGATTTTTAGCAAATCGACGGAGCAGGGCAACTGTCACCAGTGAGGTTTTTCTATCACCCCCAGGAACCCCCTGCAGTCAACCCTCATTCCCACACCACCCCAACCTCCTTCTGGGTCTTAGATCTGACCTTTCTGGACATTTTGCAGAAACAAGGTCACATGCTACATGGGTCTTTTGTGCCTGCTTTTCACTGAGGACTCGAGTCTTTACGCTCCCTCCACAGCGTGAGCAGGTGACCAGCATGAGAGGACGCGATGCTCCTGACAAAACCAGTGAATGTGTCCCCGCGTCCGAATGTCATGCAGCCGCCTACCCGACTCGCACATTTCCTAAACCATACGTGCAGACCCCGGGAAGGGAGACCCGTTCCCACTGAGCACAAACCAGAGGGCTCAGGAAGCCGGGTTAAGTCAGGACCTGCGCGCTAGCCACCCCCAGGCGGCGAAGCACCTGGTTTTCGGTCTGCAGGGTGTCACTAGACAGGAGGTAAGGCGTTGGGTCCCTCCTTCCCGCCTCCCTCGGAGCTCATCTCTGTGGGCTTCACTCCATGTCCCCACGCGTCAGCTAGGTCCTCAGCTATAACGTGGGACAAGTGCTAGGCATAGTGGCTGCGCCTAGTGGCCGTCAGGGGCAGCGAGGCGATGCTGTGTGTGGGGTGGGGGACAGTGTAGGAGGGCCCTGCCCTGCTCCAGGGCTGTGGGCAGTGGGCAGGCATCCGATGACCAGGCATGCTGGGCTGCTGTAGCACCGGAAGGTGACATCAGCCTAGGGGGTGCACTGCGCAGGCAGCAGCGGGAACCCCAGCCTTTTCAGTGTGTCTAGGAAACTGCTCACTGTGGCCCCAGAACCTTGGGGACTGTCAGTTTGCGCCCGGCTCCAGTGCCGTGGACGTTGAGTGACGTGTGTGTCTGTGGACCCCTTGCTTTGGGGCCACAGGGTTTTTAGTTGGAAAGGCGTCTGGTGACCCCAGCGACTCCTGGAGCAGCAATGGCCTTCAGGTGCTGCCACATGTTCATGGCTGTCACTAAACACCTGGGCCCAGCAGGGGCGTTCTAAGTCCTCTACCCGACGTCATAAGACTTCACGGAACGATCCGATCCCTGGCCTCGTGCGTGTCACTTTTTAGCTCTAGGTGCTCTGTCCCCCTGGAAACAGCCACCTTCCCCGTCAGACCCTCATCTCCTCGGCACCCGGTTCGCCGAGAAGGGCGCCGTGCCTCCTCACAGCCGGCTCAGGGGCAAGATCCTCCTCACGGGACAAGGGTGGTGCTGCCCTCTCTCAGGACAGTGAGGTTACCCCCCAAGGGCCACCCTCCCACGGGGCACAGCCACTGGATTTTGTGGCTCTTTGCAAAACAGAGCTGAGCCCAGGGGATTAAAAACAAAAATCCCACATGCACTTTGTTGAGATGAAACATGATCATTAAAAAATAAAACCGTCTGGGGAAGCCGGGATGGCTCAGAGGGTTGAGCGCCCACTTTGCAGTCCGCAGCCTGAGGATCGAATCCCGGCCCCGGCCCTGGCCCGTGTGGACCCACATGCTGAGCTGGGGTGTGCCCCCAGTTCAGTTCTTGCCGGGGCCTATGTGGGAGCCCCCGGCCCAGTTCCTGCCCTGCGCAGCCCCGTGCCCACCTGTGGAGTGAAACTATATGGAAAACTAATGCTGTCAACTGTGGAGACTGCTCGGGCCCTCACCCCTTCTCTCTGTCTGAAAAACAATAAAAATAAATCTTAAAAAAAACACCTAAAAGACATCTGGAGAAAGGACTGCAGTGCAAGGGGTATTTTAAAACCACAAGTAATTTTTTAAGCTATGATAAGGAGGCTGTCTGAGACAGAAAACGACATGGAACTCCCCCTTCTTTTTCTGATGCAAAGTCTACTTTTCATTAAGAACTGAAGCAATTTCAGTGCTCAGTTGTACTTCTGCTGCAGTATCATTGCCTCAGTCGCGTGTGGTTTCAGCCCCGTGAGGTCCTTGGTCCCATCGGCTCAATAGCCACGCAGCCGATGTCCCTGAGGAGCCTTGGTCTGGGCCACGTCCCAGCGTGTTCCCTGTCTGGGTTCTGTCCTCTCCTCTGATGTAGACAGATGTCTCCCAACCTCCTTAAGATCGTGGGGATCAGTGTGAAAACAGATAGAGCAGCCTTGGCAGTCCTTGAGGGGAAAGTCACGGGCAAGGCCTTCTGATCATGGCTTTGTCCTCTGGGGCTGTTTGGATTAGAGCCTGCATATTAGAGAGGCGTTCTCTCCAAGTGGGTCCTTAAGACGGCGTGGCGTGTGCTCCAGGTAACGTGTGTGTCCTGAACCCCAGGTTGATGAAATTTTTTATCAGTTACAAATGACATTGAATCACTGGGGGCTTTAACGGTGTTGCCCCTGCTGTTCCCACTTTGCGGGCGGCGGAGCCGGGGGGGCTGGCTTTGTCCCGCTGCTTCTGCACGGGATGCCCCCAAGCCCGGAAACCCCGCTCCAAAGCCACGGCAGAGGACGCTGGGCCCCCGCCCCGGCACAGCGGGCAGCTGAACCACCTGCTGATACTGCTGGACACAAACACGTGCACCTTCTCCCTTTATTAGCATGAAATCCAACCATTAGGATTTTACGGCTGAAATTACCTTTTGTGATTCCTGCCGGCCATTGAAGGGCCTTGCCATCTGCCCAATAGCCTGAGAAAGGACACCAGACGTCCCTGTGGGTAAGACTCTCTCCCTAGGCGCCCCCAGCCTGGTGGGTCCTCACGGTCTTAGACCCCTTTTTGACCCCTTTAAATGCTTCCTAGGATGGCTGTGCCTCTAGCAAGACCTGGCTGGGATTCTGGCTCCCGCACTCACCGGCTGAGTGACTTGGGCCAATGTCCTTGTCCACCAAAGCGGGGAATGACAGCGCTTATCACTGATTCAGACCCACTCCGCCGGGTCTCACCTGTACCTGGTCTGTCCCCACCAAGACCAGGGAGTTTCGGCTAAAGTGCAGATGCTGCTCAGAGCCCTGTGCTGGCTACACTTCTGCAGCGGCTCCCCGAGCCCATTGAGGCCTCCGTGCACCCAGCACACGTCCGAGGTTCCCCCTGGTTGTAGAGCGTACGGTACTTTGCTGCTTGTGTCTGGATAACATTCCACTGTTCTCCAGATATGAATATGCTGTATTTTTCTGTATATTAGAATGACACTTTTTGTCTAAAACTGTTAGATCCAAAATTGAGGGTTGTCTTATACACGGCCGTGTATGGATTTCTTAATGTTGGGTCAGGAAAGCAGGGATCGTCTTATATATGGTGCGTCTTATACATGGAAAAATACGGTACCACCTTCTCTTTATCCATTTTTATACGGGGGACGTTTGGTTTGTTTTCGCTTTGTGGCTCTCATGAGTAACGGCACGTACAAATTCTTGTACGGGCGTGTGTTTTCATTTCTCTGAGGTCTACGTGGGCTGCCCGGTAGAAATCCAGCCATAAACGCCTCCATTTTTCACAGTGCACGGCTGGACACTTTTCCGACAGCCCTCGTACACTTAGAACTGCTGGGTCACATGGTAACTCTGTATTTAACTTTTTGAGGAACCCCTGGTATTTTCCAAAGTTGCTGTGTCACTTAGTATTCTCACTGGCAGCAGGTGAGGGTTCTCCAGGTTTTCCATATCTACACCCACACCCACCATGTTCCTTCTTTTTTATTATGTCCGCCCTAGGGGTCTGATTTGCTTTTGCTTAATTAGAAACGATGTTTGGCATCCTTTCATGTGCTTACTGGCTATTTGTGTATCTTCTTTAGAGAAATGGGCGCTTAGTCTTTGCAGATTTTAAAATGAAGCTATTTGCCTTCTATTGTTGGGTTGTATACATTTTTTATACATTCTGGGTACTAATCTACTAGACATATGAGGACTGTCCAGAAAAAAATCCAGCCATACATGTCTGTTTCTCACATTACGTGGCTGGATCCTTTCTGGAATGCCCTCGTATGGCTTTCAAATATTTTCACTCACTCTGTGTGTGTCTTTTTACTTTCTTGGTATTGTCCTTTGAAGCCCTGGATGTTTAAGCGTTGATGAAGTACAAATTATCAATTTCTTCTGTTGTTTGTGCTTTAGGTGTTATCAAGATTTACTGCTCTTCTAACAGTTGTATAGTTTCAGTTAGGTCTTTGATTCATTTGGAGTTAATTGCATGTGACAGGACAGAGGGACTAACTTCCTTCTGTGTGTGCATGTCCTGATGTCCCAGCACCCCTTGTTGAAAAGCCTCTTCTTTTCCCATTGCCTTGTCTTAGCATCTCTGCTGAAAATTGATTCTCCATAGAAGGACGGGCTTCCTTCAGGACCCCAGTGCTGCTCCACTGATCTGCACGTCTATTCTTATGCCAACACCACATGGGATTATTGTAGTTTTTGACTAAGATGTGAAATCAGGATGTATAAGTATTCCAAATTTTTTTTTTTAAGAGTGTTTTGCGCCTATCTGAGGGGTCCCTTGAATTTCCATAGAAATTAAAAAATCAGCTTGTTCATTTCTGAAAAAAAAAAATAAATAAAAGCACTTGGAATTCTTAAAGGGACTGTGTTGAATCTATACATCAATTTGGGGAGTTTTACTCTCTTAATATTATTAAGGCTTCCAATCCATGAACATAGATGTCTTGCAAATTATTTAGGTCTTCCTTAATTTCTTTCAACAATGCTTTGTAGTTTTGGGTACACAGGTTAAAAAATTTTTAAAAAAATATTTACTGTTTGAGAGAAGGTAAGAGAGAGTGAGAGAGACAGAGAGAAGGGGGGAGGATCCAGAGCCGTCTCCATACATCTCCATAATGGTACGTCATTAGTTTTTTGACACAGTGTCCTTCCAGGGGTCACAAGGTGGATGCGGGGCCACAGGGGACAGAGCTGAACTGGGGGCTTCCTGCATGGGAGGTGAGAACCTTCGCTGCTATCCTGGTGCACACCAGTTACGCCGCAGGGCAGCACGTGGGTGTACACAGGCTGGGGCCGGGATTCGATCCCCAGACCATGTGGTGGCAAGGCAAGCGCTCAACCTGTTGAGCTCTCCCTGCATTCCTAAATGTATTCCTAAGCATTCTTTCTGATGCTGTTATAACGGAGATTATGCCCATAGTTTTACTTCGAATTGTCCACTGCTAGTGTACAGAAGAATGATTGAGTTGTGTATAGTGATCCTGCAACCTTTGACCTTGGTGAGCTCATTTAATAGCTCTACAAATTTCCTGTGGACTCCTTCAGATTTTCTACAAACAAAAACATATCACCTGTGAATAGTTTATTTCTTCCTTTCTAATTGGGATGCCCTTGGTTTCTTTAATTCCCTGGCTTGTATCACTGTTGAACAGAAGTGGTGACACTGGACATCCTTGTCTTGTTCCCAATCTCGGGGGTGGGGGTGGGGGGTGCTTTTAGTGCTTTATGATCAAGTGCGGCGTCAGCAGTGGGTTTCTCATTCCTGCCCTTGACCAAGCTGAGGTAGTTTCCTTTCATTCCTAGTTTGCTGAGAGTTTGTACCACGGAAGGATATAGATTTCTGTTCAATGTATTTTCTGCATCTCTTAAGATGATCATGTATAACAGCTTTTGTCTTTTATTCTACTAACGTGTTATACGACAGTGACTTCATTTTTTTGGTATTAAACCAACCTTGCATTCCTGGGAGAAACAACATTTGATCATAATGTTTAATCATCTTATGGGGCCACACACCGAGACACTCTCTGTGGGTTGGAGCACTTACAGGGATGGCTCACTGGAGATGCCCGGCCACACTGGAGTCTGGTAAGAGGACACCTACCTCGGCCTCAAGAAATGAGGAAAGAAGTTCAGGGACGTGGGCTAAGACAGGGAGGGGGACTCCAGGGAGGGTTGTGGACATTTGTCTATACTGCTTGGTATAGATCACTGCTTCCCATACGTGAATGTGTCTAAGCGGGGCCCCACCACAGGGATACTGATTGGGTAGGGGTGGGGTGGGGCCACCCTAAGAACATGCATTTATTTCTAGGTGACGCTACAGCTGCAATAAACTATAGATGCAAAGCAATACAGATCCATCATCTACGTCAGTAGACCCTCCCCAGAACCTGAGAGGCGTGGGCTGCTTAAAGCGGACCCTGTTTTCCAGATAAAAAGGTCCCTAGAAAATGCCATAAAGTCTTTTTTTTTTTTTAGCATTAAATTTACATGACTAGGTGTGGGGAAATAACAGCCATTCTCATCTTACAAATAAGAAAATGCCCTGCTTTTTAAAAAATTAAAAGTGTAGAGAATGCTGGCCATGCGACCGAATTAGGACGCCTCTGGCCTCGCCCCATACTTCATCACGCAGACAGATAATACACACGACCGTGAGGCTGCATGCAACCCACGCCAAGCGCTCCCAACGGGCAGGGACGTGCACTGAGGGGGGTTCTGGTGGGGGGGATGTGGCCACACAAAAACCTAGAGCTCGAACCCCAGGTCTACGTCGGCACTGTTTTCCATAGGAGCTCTTAAGGTTAGCATCAGCTGCAGAGAATGCAGGCTTCGGAATCACGGCTGTGTGACTGAAAAGACCATGTTTGCCACAGGAATGCAAACCACAATGACGGGTGTGTAATTACTCTTCTTTATGCTACCATGAATGAGGCGACTAAAAAGGGTGTCCCAAAATTCACGCAAGAAGTTACTTTGATAGAAAACACAGGTTGATAATTAAAAATTGTACATTTTCATTGCTCAACAATGAAAACGCGTTGTTCTTTCGTGGAGCGCTCCATTTTTAATAACCCTGAACTGTCCACTATCACGCTGTCTTTTTTTTTCATTGGCAACACTTTACCGCACAAATGACGCAAAGTTCAAATCTTGTGTGAATTTTGGGACACCCTTTAGATTATATGAGTGGAAAGATCCTATAGTTATACAAAACTAATTTATATGAGTTACATACACATATGTAAGGAAGAAGGCAGCACAGGTCCTCAGGAGACAGAAAGTTTCTGGTGCAAAATGATCAAAACCTCAGAGGTGGCCTCTGGAGACGCCCTGCTGGAGGAGTGGAGCAGAGGCAGCCGTCTCAGGGAGCATTTGCAGGCCCGTGTTTAGAGTGTCTTCCCTGCCACGTAATTCAGGCCTCCGGAGGGCCACCTATCCATCCTGCCTCTAACAGGCGCTCACACGTCAGCGGTCCATGCGAGCTCGGGGCACCCGGAGCACAGCGCTGCTTGCCCATGACTTGCGTTTTCATCTACCAGTGATAACACAAGTTCTTAAAAAAGAAAAAAAAGAAAGAAAACTCCTTAATTGTCTCCACGGTTGCATTTCAGACAGTAAATGATGGGGATCCTCCACCCACGGCAGCCCCCTGGTCGCAAAGCGAGCTCCCAGGTCCCGTCGGGCCTCCTGCAAGATCCAATATGGAACTGGGGTCCGCATGCAGCCGGAGGCCGTAATGAGCTGACAGCCTATCTGCCCACCTGGTTCAAAGGCAAATGCAAGGTGCAGCTATGCTTTAAAAAGTCGCCCCATCCTGCTCGACCTCATGAAGGATCTTCTCAAATTCGCTTTTTGTACAATTAGAGCACGTCTACACCAGGAGCTTCATGGGAGGGCGCAGCGACTGGGCCGGGGGCCGGGGGCCGGTGGCCGGGGGCCGGTGGCCGGGGGCCGGTGGCTGAGTGCGGGTTCTCACCAAGCTCCCGGGCCGTGGCCGACCAGACGGGCCTCGTTCTCCCCGCTGTCGGCTGTGGTCTACAGGTATTATTTCTGCGGCAGCGTTGATGCACTTTCACTTCTCATTTGTACACTTTCCTAATTGGCTTGATATTTATAGTGGTGTGCTCCTGGTCCGGGCGCAGGGCACTGGCAGACTCAAGCACATTTGGCGGCGAGCTAATGAGGACCATTCCAGTCGAGGAGGGCCCCTGTGTGAGCTATGGCTCTTGGAGCCGGGTTCCAAGCCGGCCTGCTACGAGGCACTGCTAAAACATCTCAAGTAAAACCCGAGGTCCCCGAGCAGCTGTGGCATTCGCAGAGCCGTGGCCGTGTGGACGTGATCGGCAGTAGGGTCCCTCCTGCACACGGGCAGGCGGCAGCGTGCCTGCGGACCCCCGGCTCCCCGGCCACGCCACGGCCGCCTCCTGCTCAGGACCCCGCGAGGCCTGGAGGCTGGGGCATGCCCGCTGACAGGCGGACCACGATGACAGAAATTCACTCTGAGTTGCAATTAGTGGCACTGTCATTTTCGGGGGCTCCTGCCAATTAATTAAGCCTGTCAGGCTGGAAAACCACAGCGCTCACATGATAATTTATATTGGAAGAGACGAGCCTCACAGAGCACAGCGGCCTCCTCCACTAACAGAGTGCTCTCTCCGAGCGCCGAAATAAGTAAGAGAAACTAAATAAAACGCGGCGCCGGGAAGCGCGCATGGGGTGGGGGCCCGCGCGGGGAGGGAAGAAAGTTGAGCTGCCTTTTGTTCTGAAGGCAACTCTGGAAGCAGCCGTGAAAGGCAGGCTGATTAAAACTCTCCACGTGCCCCCAGCTTCCCCCGCACCCTCTGCGTCCGTCCGAGATGATAGAATCAGAGGAGTTTATTCATACCATTAAGCCCCAGAGAACTTAATTGAAAGAAGAGCACAGCCCGGACCTTGACAAGCGGGAGGTCACAGTAATTGCTGCCGGACATATTTAACATTAAGATAATCAGGCCATTAATTACCCTTTGGATCATTAAATCAGCCAGTTGCAAAATGAAATTTCTGCCTCTATTACTCACTTGAGAGACCACAGGGGTGGCCTTTAATTTATCAGTGAGCTTGAGATACAAAGGCTGGGGCCGCGGGGTGGGGGCGGGGGGTTGGGGGGAGGGCAGGCGCTGGGGGGAGGGGGGCACGCGGGGGCAGGGCAGCAATCGGCCATGCCGGGTGATCGCAGCAAATTAACTGGGTACGATAACCCCCGCTTCCAAAGGCAGGAGCGGGGGTATGTAAATAGATGAGGGCAGACAGGGAGATCAGAGTCTGCACACCACTTAGCAGGATAATAAAGGAAATCATCCTTGATTATCAGTGCTAATTTGGACACTGCCGGTAGCTTGTTATGCGTGTTCTGAGTAGCATTTAATTAATTCAATTGCTTGTTAATGAGGGAAGTGACATGTGGGGAGCAGATGCCACCTAACTGCAGATGGGTTCTGGTCATCACTACGAAGTCCTGCCCCCCCACCCCCTTTTCCCCATTTCTCCCCCTGCTCATGTTCTTTTCTTTTCTTTCTTTCTTTCTTTTTTTTTTTAAAAGAAAGAAAATAGGAAAAGGTTTCAAGCATAGAGGAACACTCAAAAGAGACAAAACAGTGACCTCGGCAGGCCAAGAACTGTTGAAATTTAATAAGATGAGACAGTCCGGGGGCCGGGGGTCCTCGTGGTCCCCGAGGCCCCATTTGGAACAGGGCGTCTCTATGCCAGAAATTTGAGCCTGAGATTACTGTTTTGTGATCTCACGATCAAACCTAACGAGACAAAGACGTGGCCAAGTGGTACTGCTTTTAATATCTCAGAGTCAGCGGTGGGGATCCAATTATTTTCAGTTTGGATACATTTCCCCTTTATCAATACCTCCGTGTGCATAAATAAGATGAAAGTGGCGTTCGGGAATCAAAAGGAGCCGGAACTCCGAGCACTGGCCGTCTGGGAGTGTGCGGCCCGTAGCTCCCACGCGGATTTCTGCCGTCCGGCCCCAAGTCCTCCTCGCGAAGGGGCATCGTTTTTGTAAGTTAAAGACAAGAGAGGGAGTTTGGGTGCGCAGGTGAGCTGGCCCACAATGACAGGAAGAGAAAGGGATGCTAAAAGGGGAAGAGGGAGGCACCAATGCCGCGTGGAGTCTGAGAGGGGTGGACGGCGGCTCTCGGGGGCTCCCGGAGAACCGAGCACACGGTCTCCACTTGCCGATCGGCAGGGCCCCATACCGCCCCGAAAATGGCTCCCGTGTTGACACGCGGCGGCAGCTGGGCCCTGTGGACCCACATGGGCCCAGCGCCTGGACACTGAGATGCAAAGATGGGCTACGAAGGGTGAAAGGCGGTGAGGGGAACGCGGCGGAGGGCTCTGCGCGGTCCCTGGTGGGAAGTAATCACCGCGGCCAACCTCGGACTGGACCGGGGATAACAGGACGGAACCACCGGCCACCCCTGTGCGGACCGGATTCTCCGGCACCTCTGGGGGGAAAGGGGGAGGGGGTCGCACCCAGGTTTGGTGGCATGGCTTTGCTGTGTGCTGGGAACGGCAAAGTCCCCGTTTCACTGTCACACGGGGCATTCCAGGCCCGGCGGTGGCAAGCGCACGTGACAGGTGTACTCCAAGCTGACCCAGTTCTATCACTTGCTCATTCGTTCACTCAAGAAGTAGACACTTGACTGTCTTCGGACCTCTACCTCTGAGCTTCTTATTCTTCCACTGGAAGGAGTCACTGAGGAGCTCGGTGACTTCTCCCTGGGGTCACAGCCTGTATCCTCCTGGACACAGCATTCACATGTGAGCAGCAACCAACTACGGGTGACACACACAAACCCACAGGCCACGTGTGCTCAAGTCGTGGTCCTACAGACAGCAACCCAACCCTCCTCAAGCCCCCCAAATCCAGCTGGTTCCGTCTGTTCCTGCCTCTGCCCACTTGGAATCACTACGGCAAGCGCGTGCTTAAATGGTATCGATAGCAATTAGGGAGGGGAGCCCTGATTCCACCCCAGATGTGCTTAATTGTTACAGCATCGATCTGCCATGCACACGCCTTTCTCCAAATTAAACCTCCATTCCAGACGGGGGAGCGCGGCTCCTGCGACAATACATTTGATATCGAATGCGCTGGGAAAAATGGCAGTTGTTGCAGAATCATCCAGAAAGATTTTTTTCTTCTTCCTGGGAGTAATTAAAAGATGCTTTTCGTGACTAATGATGGCTGGTGTAGGAATGGGAAGTCAATACGGCTTTGCGGCCGGCCGTCAGCTCCCATTGATCACGGGGCTTTCAGTTTTGAGCGGCAGTTCTCAGGGTGGCTGAGCATCGCTGGAACCAATTATGAGCCGTCCGAAGCTGCCCTAATCAGGGCGCAGGGACAAGCAGAAGGCCGGCCAGCGGCGCCTGCTCGCCCAACTCAGCCGCGGATCCTGGCGGCGCCAACGTGTGGCTGTTTCCAAGGGCTGCCAGGCTGTCTCTCCAGAGAGGGGTCGGCCTCGTTCGCTGTCCCCGCGGTGTGTGCGCATGTGTATCTGTGTGTGTGTATCTGTGTGTGTGTCTCCGAGTGTGTGTGTGTGTCTGCGTACCTGGGTTGTGTGTGTGCGCGTATCTGAGTGTGTATGTGTATCTGTCTGTGTGCGTATATCTATGTATTCGTGTATCTGGGTGTGTGTGTATCTGGGTTGTGTATGTGGGTGTGTGTATTTTTGTGTGTGTGCATGTACCTGTGTGTATCCGGGTGTGAGCGCGTGTATCTGGGTGTGTGCACACATCTGTATGTGTGTGTGTGTGTGTGTGTGTGTATCTGGGTGTGAGTGCATGTATCTGGGTGTGTGCATGTATCTCTGTGTGTGTGTATCTGAGTGTGTGCATGTATGTGTGTGTGTGTATCTGGGTGTGTGCATATATCTGTGTGTGAGCGGATGTATCTGTGTGTGTGCATCTGTGTATGTGTCACAGCGCATTTCTAATTTTAAGTCCCTGTCAGAATGAATCTTCTGAACAAGATGGAATGGACTGGAGCGTCTCAGGAAAACAGCTGGGCCCTTTGTCAAAGAACTAGACAGCATACACTGCACTTGGCTTTTCCGTGGGCAGAGATCAAAACATATTAAAACACTTCTTTTTGGTGTTACCTGAGGGCTGCATTAAAAGAACCCTCTGGCTGGTTCTAACAATCACAGGCTCTGCAGGAAAAAGGGGGGTGGCGTGGGAGGGGTTGTCTCTCCTTGTCCTGGGGAGGCAGGACCCTGACCAGACAGCCACGCTCACACCCCAGACTGCGGTCCATGTGGAAACTCCAGCCCAAACCCTGACCTCTTCATTTCCATTCGAGGAATGTGCAGGAGGCTGTGCGTGGGTCACTATGGGGTCAGACTGTGACATCAGGTCGGTTCTTCTCCTTCACAGAGTGTCTAAGGTTGGTATACGCCTAACCAGGACCACAGCCTTCCAACGAGGCTGTTGGCGGCTCTTGGAACAGGAGAAACAGGCGGAACATGCGGCTGCTACCATGCCACCCCCGGCTCTGTCCTCCACAGCTCTGCTTTGGTCCCGCCCATCCCCACTTCTCATTTACTCATGGGACGTCTCAAAGGTGATGCACTGATTTCCACACTTCTCCCTGAGGCTTCACATGCCTGTCTTTGCCTAGGCCCCTCTGGGCTTCAGCACAGTTCCTGCCCCCAGGCCTGGAAATCACCCTGTATTTCAAAGCCCAGCTCAGAGACCATTTCTCCAGGGCGTGTCCTGGGAGTGCCATACCCGGCCGTGAGGACCTCTCCATTCTGTGACTTGTGCCCAGTCCCCGCATCCCTGCCAGCTGGACAACGCCGCTAACCACGGCAGAGCTGCATGCCCCACCCTCATGGCCTCTGCTCCGGGAGACGCTCACTGCATATGGCTGAGTTTAGTTACATGCACAACTCCCTGGGAGAACCAGTGAAGGACAGGGGAGGGCAGAATTCTCGTGCGGTATTTATCTTCTCAGAGGTGGGCGGATCTCAGGGACTCCATGGCTCCCTCTGGAAGCACCAGGTAACTACACCCCCACCCCCACTGCCCCGGAGGGGGCTCTGTGTGGCTTTTGGGGAAGTGCATGCAACCAAAGGTCAGGTAGGGTTTCAGGACAGTCACTCCATTTGTGAGAAAGGGTGGCTGAAGGGTCTCTAAACTACAAAGATGGCTTGTGAGTAATAACACTAGGTGGCAGAGAGCGTCACACACCTGGGAACGTGAATCACACGTGCAGATTAGACCAAACGCACACCTCTACACGGTCTTCACTTATGAATGAAGACAACATTGACATAAAACATTGACCAGTCAGAAAATTAACCCACACCTTTCTGAGAGAAAATTAACAGAATGCACCTAGGCCAACAAAGTAACTCACCCACATCTGTTTCCAATTGTTCTAAATGCGCCTAATTATGACAGGTGAGAAAAGCAAACTTTGCTAATTCATATTAATAGTATCTACGCTCCTTTTACACATAAACAGTGAAATGAAGTTAATTTTGCCAACTCATTTTGTTTTCCGCACTCATATGCAACCCAGTTCCCACTCCTTTTTGTTTTCAGACCTAAGTGGCCTTCGAGAAAATGGTATCTGTGAGACAATGGATATTAAAACACGAATTAATCTTTTAAGAACGTTCCTAGTTGGCGATTGGGCTGATTTTTACATTAGCGTTAAACAAATAAAGATAATTTAAAAAAGTGATCAGTTATTCGGTTTGTAAGAAAGCCGCCCACACTAACACTGCGCTAAAACGTGCAGACAAGGAGCACACACAGCAAAGCTCGACCGCCCCGGACAAGTCCGCGCAGCACACCTTGTGCCCCGCGCCGCCCAACACCTACCGTGAAGAGAAGGCTGGTAACACACCAGCTTCACTCTCTAAAGTGAGCCGCAGGGGGCACCACCAATTCACTTTCCAGTGTCTGTGAAACTGGGCCCACTCAGCATCGTCACTTAGCGTCATGTGGCCATTTCTTGTCCGACCACCCACAAAACAAATCGGAGATTTAAAAGGTGCCGCTGTTGGGAGGCCTCCTCTCCCTCCATCTCTCCACACCCCTGGGCACGGGACCCCCGAAGTGAGGCCCACGCCCTGCTTCACGGGCCGGGGCTGCGGCCCGGAACCCTCTCCCTCGGAATCGACAGACGGAGCCTCCGTTCCTTCCTGCCCGTACAAGACAGGCTTCCTCAGACGGCATGCCTTTAATCTCCTCGCAGGTACATTAAATATGTATGTGTACTCAAAAACGGTTTGTAACAGCTGCAAGTGACAAACGAGAAACTAAATGCCCTCCCAATAAATGCATTTTTTACACTGGGTAACAATTAACATTAATGAGGAGCCACCATCCATTACACCATACTCGGCTGATTAAATGTTTAGAAAATAAAGTATTTGTTCCCATAAACTCACTTACCGGTATTTTGTGTGTGTGTATGAATCGGACCAACGCGTATCAGAAAATAACAAAAATTAAAAACTGACAATAACAGAATGGGTATTAACTGTACCCCTCATGCCTATTAGAAATGTGCTAATTAAAGTGACATATTTGTAGGCTTATAATCTTAAAGATATTTCTAGGAGGGGGAGAAGAATCCCCAGGTGTAAAAACAAACAAACAAACAAACAAATGACGAAGTTTGAATTATCCTTGTCTGTCATCTTAAATACAGATGTTTCCACGTTGGTCTCATTAGCACACAGGTTGCCTGGGCGACTGCATTTGTGGGTGGCATGGAGGTCATTTCCAGCTGTCTGTCTGTCTGTCTGTCTGTCTGTCGGCAGGACGCCCTGTAGCCAGCCCCGGCCCCCGTTCCTACCTTGTGGAGTCCAGTGACGGCTTCGTCCGCCCCTGGCTGCTCTCCTCCCAGACGCTGTTGGCCAGCTCGTTGCCGATGGAGGACATGACCTTGGTGAGCTCCATGGGCCAGTCGTCCAGGTCCAGGGAGCGAACTCGGGAGAGGTGGGTGCCAAGATTCCGGTGGATCCCTGAGCACTCGATGCACATGAGGGCCCCCAAGTTCAGACTGGCCCAGTTAGGATCTGTGGGCAGAGGAAGGGGGTGCCGCGTGGGGTCACACCATCGTCACCGGCTCCGCCGCCGAGGATCTGCCAGTGACACGGCACACCCGCAACCCCTGCCTAGAAGCACGCGGCTTGGCGACGTGAGTCCCGGCCCGCACCTGGCACCGTTTCATGTGTACGCCGGGGGCCACGGTTAAGTACCCGGCTTTGGCCAAAGCCTTGGTATTTCCCCCACACGCTCCGATACTCCCACCCCCACCCCCACCAGGAGGGCAGACGCATGCGTAACCTGGTGTCTGCTCAGGACGGCAGCTGACCGAGGGAGGGACCTGCTGACAGGAGGGTGACGGACGGCTGGGCCATTCCCAAAGCCATCGAGCCCCTCACAACCGCCTCTGCAACCACGGTTTCGTTAGTCACGTGACAGGTGTGTTTGCAAAGGTCAGAGACGAAAACAGGTGTACGAGGATGAAAAAGTGGGTGTTTGGGAATAATGGCAGAGGGCACCCAATGAAGCCACCCCCAGTCCAACAAGACGAGGGGCAGGGTCCTGCGGTGATGTCACTGCCCAGCTCCGTTGGCCCTGACATGTGGTCATCGCTGTGCGTTCCGTCTGCGTGTCCTGCAGGCGCCTCCTGCTAGCCCCGCACCCCGTAAAGGCCGTGTTCTGAGAGGGCCCTTCCTACCGCAGCAGATGGCATGGGAAGGGAACCCCATGCACCCACGTGGCCACCTCCCCCTCTCCTGTCCCCACGTCCCGGCCACCACCTCCCTCTCTTCTGTCCCCACGTCCCGGCCACCACCTCCCTCTCTTCTGTCCCCACGTCCCGGCCACCACCTCCCTCTCTTCTGTCCCCACGTCCCGGCCACCACCTCCCTCTCTTCTGTCCCCACGTCCCGGCCACCACCTCCCTCCTTTCTGTCCCCACGTCCTGGCCACCACCTCCCTCTCTTCTGTCCCCACGTCCCGGCCACCACCTCCCACACTTCTGTCCCCACGTCCCGGCCACCACCTCCTTCCTTTCTGTCCTCACCTCTAGTCCACTGC